>JASDQU010010408.1:246667-257047 GCA_032191745.1 Picea mariana | reverse complement strand
CTCAAAACAAACCATATGGTAAGCACCCTTTTCTAAGACATATTTCACAATGAAATGTTTGAACCACATGGGTTTGAACTTGCCTTCCCCCAAGATATTTTTGTCTTGGTCATAGACCAGGAAAAGATCTCCTTTGGATAAAATCCGAGGGTGAACAGACCGATCATATTGAAACTTGACCCGTTGCTTATGAGCCTCATTAGCCAAGTCTGCATCTCAACGCCTCTCATCGAGTTGCTCGAGATATAAAATTTGTTCCTCAAGTGGTGTAGTGTCGGGTAGTAGTTCCACTACCAACTTCGGAGAAGTGATTTGACATTCAATGGGAAAGACTACCTCTAGCCCATAGATGAGTTGAAAAGGTGAAAAATTGGTAGCAGTATTTACAGAAGTTCGATATGCCCACAGTGTCGAATATAACATCAAATTCCAATTTCTCTTGGCTAAATTGATCGTTCATTGAAGAATAGTCTTGAAAGACTTATTTACAGCTTATGCCTGGCCATTCTCTTGCAGGCAATAGGGTGATGAATGTTCCTATTTAAACCCAATATTTGATGTTAATTTCATCATCATTGTTTTCTCGAAGTGACTACCATGGTCAGTGCCAATCTCCTTCAGAATACTGAATCTAGCTATTGTCTGATTGAAAACGAAAAGGGTAGTAGTTTCCCCATCATTTTTAAATGTCAGCATAGCTTCAACCCACTTAGTAAAGTAGTCTATTTCTACGATGATATAACAATGTGCCCTGGATGAAGCCAGGTGACATGTAGTGAAATCAATCCCCCATTTGGTGAAGGGACCGATAACAGTAACCGAGAACATAGAAGTAGGGTGTGCCCACATCTTTCGATAGAATATCTGGCACAAGTGACACTTCTTGACTTGCTCAACATAATCTTTGGTTAACGAGGACCAAAAGTATCCTATGTGAAGAATATTTTGGGTTGTTTCCAACACAAATAGATAACAGCCACATGCTCTAGTATGAAAATCGTTCAAAACAAGTTGTGATTCTTTGTGAATAAGACATCGTCAATGAATGCAATCGACACCTCAAATATACAAAGTGTCATCAAGGATGATATAGTTTTCCTCTTGGTGTCATATTTGTTGACGGTCATCATGAGAAGCAGAAGAAGGGTGCTTCAAAGTCTAAAGATACACAAGTATATCTCCATACCAGGGGTCTGAATATGTTATTAGAAAAATATGTCCATTAATTGGTGAATCTTCGGGAGAAACATAACCACGTTTGACCAACAGTTCCAAGATTAACTCTATGAATACTAAGGACTTTTTAGATTTTACCGAAATGAAATCCAAGTCAAAATCTTGAAAGATAACTATCCACTGAATAATTTTTCTGCCTATGACACGTCGCATTAACACATATTGAAATGGATTGATGACGACAACGACAGTGGTCTTGTGAAGTAATATATAGTGATGGAACCATTGGACAGTGTTAACAATAGAAAAAGAGAGTTTCTCAACATGTGAATAGTTGAGTTCCGGTCCTAATAGGCCTCGGCTAAGATAATAGATAGCGTTCTCTTCGAGCACTTCATTCTCTTGTACCAAGACCATTCCAATTGTGGACTCTGTGAAAGCCACATATAACAAGAAATAATTGTCATAATCAAGATGTCTAAGTAGAGGGGCATACATCAGAGCACATTTCAACACATCAAAAGAGCATTGATTTGCTTCATCCCAAAAAAATGGGACTCCCTTTTTTAAAAGACACATGAACACTTTCCTAATCTCTCCATAATTAGCCACAAAATGTTGAAGAAAATTTGCTTTCCCCTATAAACTTTGAAGTTGGGGAATTGTGCATAGGTGAGTAAATTGAACTATTTCCTCAACCTTAATAGGATCAACCATGATCCATTTTGTTGACATGATGAAACCTAATAAATGACCCAATGTCAAACAAAAAATGTACTTCTTTGGATTCAAGCGAATCCTATAGTAGCGATGCATCTTAAATATTAGTCGTAAATGGGCGGGATGATCAGATATCTTGCAAGAAAGTGATGTGAAATCATCTAGGTACGCCTCAACTATGTATTTGAGGTCATGAAAATAAAATGACATGGCCTGTTGAAAAGTAGCTCCAGCATTCTTCAGGTCAAAAGTTATTTTTCGATACACAAAAGTACCCCAAGGAAAAATAAAAGTTGTTTTATATTGGTCCTCAAGTTTGATTTTAATTTGATTATACCTTGAAAAACAATCAATGAAAGAAAAGACCTCGCAACCTACACATTCATCAATGATCTGGTCAATAAACGAGATTGGAAACTTGTCTTTTGGGAAAGTTTTGTTCAAATCATGCAAATCCATACATACGTTAATAATGCCTTGCTTCTTGTTGATAGGAACATGGTTCGATACCCATTCCGTCAATTGCAAGGGATAGATGAAACCATATTTGAGGAGTTTCTATACATCATCTTTTATGGTCGTTTCTTTGCGAGGATTGATCAAGTGAAGCTTATTTTGGATAGGTTTAACATCAGGATAAGTCGTGTTTTTTTGTTCAACAATTCGTGGGTTGATGCCTGACATCTCCACATAAGACTAGGAAAAAACGTCGTGGAATTATTTAAACAACTCGGTGTAGATTTGAATCTCTTCGGGAGAGACATCCGCTTCGACGAAGAAATTATCCATGATGCCAGGAGTTTTGGAGATATCGATAGGAATCATCTACGCAATAATTTCCATGCTTCCATCAGCATATACTTTGTTAATATCCAAAGGATTAATAGGATAAGGGTTGTCTCCATTCATGGTCGTTACAAACTCTCTTTCCTCTATTCTCTTGAGCTCTGGAAGAAAATAATATCTATGGTGAAGATCATCTCAAGGTCTGTTTGGGCTCGTCATTGCCTCCAGAATTTTCTCGTCAGAGGGAATTATTAAGTCCAAAGGGTATTGATAAGAAGGAGAGTCTGGAGCCCAAATAGGCTCGAGAACTGGATCTAGCTCCTGTGGGGGAGCCAGATCAAGGTTGGTCGAGGCTTGTTGGACAACATTGTATGCAACCTCAATAATGGATAAGGGAATGGCCATGCCAAGGTTCCCTACCCCTTCCATAAAATCCAATGGGAAAGATAAATTCCATAGGTCATGAAAGTATCTCGTTTTAAAAGATGACACTTGAAAAATTGCAGCCTTCGGCTAGTCGGGGACGACCAAAATAAACCTTACATCATTAGAAGGTGGTGGATAATCAAAAGTTCCCATCAATGAAGGAAACAATCTGACACCTAAGTTGATAGTGCCTAGCTGCGGGTTATCAATCATTGGTACCATGGATGCCCCCAATGAAGGGTCAAGATGGGAGAAGGACAATTGGTCGAGATTTATAATCCGACCTTCATGCGAAAATCATAAGAAACAAAAAATGGTGCTTACAACCGTGTGCATTGTGTAAGTCCAACTCCATCCTAACATAATATTGTAAACGAGAGGCACATCGACTACTTCTACCTTGACACAAACGGTTTTACCCTCCAACTGCATGGGAAAAGAGGGAATTATACTGTGTGGTTTGAATGATCGACCATCAAATGTCGTAAGCAACGTCGGTGATGAAGAAAACTCAGGCTGGCCAATGTCCTTCCAACATTCCAATGACATCATGCAATTTGAGGCACCCTCATCAACCACCATATGGAAAATGTTTTGTGTCAATGATTTTGTGGTGTAGGCCACTACTATCTGAAAGGTGACATCGTGAGGAAGATGCGGTCTAAGTTCTATTGGATTAAAAGCAATAATTCATGAGTTACTAGGTTCTCTCATTCCCAAGGTGGAAAACAAAACTTTTCGCTGTGAGGGGAGACTCTCAAGAACCTCCAGAGTAGACATTGCAAAAATAATTTGTGCCAGATCCTCCACGAAAGAGTAATTTCGAGAAACCCTCACATTTGGGTTATGAGAATCCTTCTTGAACGCAACTTTAGGGATGTGAGTCATTGTTTCTCCCACTGTTTTCTCAATTTGAAGAGGATTGAATGGGTTGGAGGCCTCATTTCCC
The DNA here is from genome assembly GCA_032191745.1 of Picea mariana. NCBI lineage: Eukaryota > Viridiplantae > Streptophyta > Pinopsida > Pinales > Pinaceae > Picea > Picea mariana. The sequence continues at coordinate 252,990 of JASDQU010010408.1, read as the reverse complement.
TTCTCAACAGATTCTAGAGTTTTGTAGTCATGAGTCTTGGCTGATAAATGAGATTCGATGTTCATCTTGTAAATGTTCGTAGCTAGGTTGTTTGGATTAGGCGCAGGGGGTCCCTGACTACCCCCAGCCATGCTCGTGGATGTAGAATCTTGAGCCATATTTTTCCCTTGTAGAAAATAGTTTTTTAACATTGAAAGTTGTTGTTGTGCTAGTATCTTATGGGCTTCTACAAGCCGAGTGCATAGGTGAGTCAACTGGTCATCTGTGCAAATATTACATGAAAAATTCACCTTTCTCTTTTAATTTTTTCCCTTGTCAACATTGTTAGAATCCTTTTTGTCCCCCTTACCCTTCTTGTTTTTTTGTTTCTTCTTTCTCTCGGTATGTTGGTTAGCCTTGGGAGTTGTGGATTTCACACTGTGTACATCTGACATCTAGGTGACTGAGGCAGTCGAACTAGGAGTTTGACTAGCCACTATTTGTTGAATCAATAAATGTTGTAATTGATTAGACAACAGATCCATGGACTTTCTTTGTGTTTATCCCACTATGCAATTAGAATGGGGCCCAATTTTATTTTTGTATTTTTCTAGAGTTGACTGTGGCGCATCGGGTAAGATCTCGTAAATCATGTTGGACTAAGAGTAAATCAGTTCCATATGTTGGGCTCTCATAATAGCCTCTTCAAAAAAAACACCCTGAACATTGCTACGTGTTAGGACACACAAGGAACCAAATATTTTAAGAACCACTCGAGAAAGAATACAGGAGGGATATTGAATTTTATCAAACTCTTTTATCGCCTCCATTTTTGAATTTGATCCGAGATATGACCAACTTTAGTCTTCTTGAAGTTGGCCAGCAACTCAGTGTCGACATCGTATCTCACTAGTAATTGGAAATGGTTCAAGAAAACCATATCCAGGTCATTAAAGTAATAATACTTTTAGCTATCGATCTTGATATACCATTTCGTTTCACCCCCTATAAGAGTGCATTGAAACAAGTGCAACTGAATGAATTCATCCTTCAATGATTTGGATGATCACCATAGGTGAAAAGTCATCACATGATCACCTAGATCTTTGCCAAGCTTTCCCTCAAAATTAGGGATGTCGGAAGGAAACTTAGCTGACATGGGTGGCCAATGTGGATCATGACAAATTGGGTCATTTAACAATCTCCACAAGTCTAGAAAATGCAGAGTTTCTAGAAAGGGTAGTCTCGGTTGTAGAGTATTTACATGAAAAGAGGGACCTGGATTTTGGCTAGCACCAGGTTTCCATGAAAATTTGGACTGCTAGCTAGGGATTTGGTAGATGCCATGATGGCCCTATCCATTGAAAGGGTCTTGCATCTAATTTTGTAGTGTCGATTGATTCCTAAAGTTATATGACATGGATTGATCAAGGATTTCTCCCTGCACAGTGTTCCACAGACTCTTGTTGGGGATGCTCCCAACCGATCCTCCAGGCATAGGTATTGAACCTTGCCTAAGGTTCCACATAGTGTGGGGGGGATCTCCCTTGATTGACATCCCTTGTGAGGGGACTAAGCCTTGGGATGCAGAGAACATGCTTCCCTTAAAATACAATTCTAATCCTAAGCTATCCCAAAACTACCCAAATATAGAGACAAAAGAGAATAAGTAATATTGGTAAGTGTACCTTAGGCCCTAACGTCCGATGTAGACTGCCTTCACCTTTGTAGCTTACTAAGTTGCGGGTCTCCTCCCAAAGTTGACCTAAAAAAACACTTAGGAAAAAAATACTACAAATATGCAATCTCTACCTATCAATGTTAGTGTTCAGATATAAATGTAGATGCATTAATCAATAAAGATACAAATACGCAATGAATTGGGATAGGAAAATAACTCTTTTATTCAAACTAAAGATTAAAATATTACAACCTTCTCATCAACAAAAGCGTCGTGAACCTGGTCTGATCTCCTCTTACTACTGCTCCAAGTGCATCATTCCCATGATACCTCTCACAATCAACTGATCTCCTTGGGAAAAGGGAAGGGATTGTATAGGAAAAGGGTTGAAGGGGAATGTTGAGGCCAAATATTAGAAAGGGCTACAAATATTGGTCTAGAAGGGGAAGGGATTTTGGAAGAGTTTATTTGTTCTCTTTCTTGATTTTGGAATGAGACCCCAAGACCTCTTTCTATATCACAAAAAAGATGGTTATTCGGTTTGGGGATGGGCTACAATGGGTACAATGGTTAGGAAAACTCCAATAGCCCGTTAACTCCACAAAATTCCTTGTAACTTTTTATTCTTTGTAAATTTTGGAGGTAAACGTGGTGTATCTAGAATGCATCTCACGTATGTATGTGGGATGTCTAGTATGTAGATAGCATGTGTACATGGACGGTAGTGCAACAGGACACGTAATGCTCCAAATTTTTTTTTTTAAAGAGAGATCCTCAACAGTAATTTGGAAGATTGTGTATGTAGAAAGGTGAATGCCATGTATGCATAGGTAGGGCATTTTTGGGATATAAAATCCTCCATCACAAATATGTTTTAGTCCCTCAGTTTTGGCTCCAGATGTGTCTCCATGATGAACATGATTTTCTCAAATTTGACAACATTTATTTCAACAAATAGTTCCCTCATAGAGTGCATAGTTCTTCATCATTTGTTGAGGAAAGGCTTCCCCATTGATCCATATGTTTATGAGTTTGTTGTTGATTCCATGGGAGACTTAATGAAATTTTCCAAGATGTAAGGGATTAGAGGCATTTCTCTTCTTGACTATTCAAATATGATAAACAATCATTTTGTAGAAAATTTTTTTCTATCAATTAGTGTTTATCAAGTGTCAATCAAGGATACAAGGGGTTGTCTTGACCTCTTATGTGCTTCTTTGGGTGTTGATGGTGGTGAGAAAACATTTTCTTCTATATTCTAGGTCTTGATGATCCTTTAGGTTGGATTTTGTCTATGTGGAACTAATTTTGCCAGGTGTGATTGTGCATTGTCTCAAGATCCCATTTGGAACAAGATTTTCAATTGTGGCAATGTGGGAAGGGTGCCTCCATAAGCTTCAAACAAATATCCACTCTTGTAAATTAAAATACCTTCCTTTAGTAGGTAACTTGACAATTGTATCATAAATCTTAAATTCCTTACAAATTTATTATGTCTTGTGTTGGCTCCCCAACAAAACTCAATTCAGACAATTGAAGAATATTCTCAGGTCATTTATGTGGGATAATTATGGTCAAGTCATATAGAGAGGGCTTCCAATGGTTCCTTGAGACATATGGATTATGTCCAAGGATGACGGGGGTTTGGACCTTACCAATGTTGCTACTCAAGGAAGCATCCTTGCAGCCAAGTGGGTGGTGAGGTGTCTTAAGAGTTTGTCCCCTTGGAAATTTCTATGGCTACACAAATTTCAATCACTCTAGATGTGCTTAACGTATGGTGCACATTGCTCCATATTTCTAGGTCCATCATCTACAAAATAATTTGGGAGTCCTAAAAAGTGGTTTCCAAATTAGTCTAGCAGAACATTTTGAGGAGTTTTTCATATTGGGATTTGGTTTGGGATTGTATTTCAAGTTGGAAACATGAGGATCAAAGCATTGTTGATCTTTCATGGTTTTAAGTTCAAGGGATTATTAGGAAGGGTGTATTTTCTTAGAGGGATATTTGGGACTTTGAGACTAGGACCTCGAAGGACTGGACACTATTAGAACGATAAAAATCCCTTATTTCTTTTGATAAGCATGCTACCAAAGATATTGTTGCATTTATTCCCCCTAAGGAGTTCAGCAAATTGAACATTTATATTTAGGGTCCTTTGTGTAAGGATTGAGGGTGGATATTTGGTAATCATAGCCAACAATAAGACATGAAAAAAAAATTCTCTATATTACATCAGAAGCATATCTTGTCCCCTATTCTCAATGCTCATTGGACTTCCTTTGACCTATAGGAAAGGTGTATTCATAGATTGCACATAGTATCATCCATTAGTATCAGTTATAAGTATGGGTCTTTGCATGCTTGGTTATCTAACAAGGGGTGCAATCTAAGGAAAAATTGGTGAAAAGTGAGCTCATGCATTCACTTTTCCTAGTATGTCACAAGCCAAAGACAGTTAGGCACATGTTTTAGGATTGCGAACTTGCCAAAAAACTATTGGAAATGCAATCAAGATCAACATATAACTTTGTTTCAAGGGAAAGTGCAGTGGCAAGAAATCCTTTTTTGAGACCCCTGTTATATGGTGCTTTTTCCATTTTCAAGAAATATTGCACTACCTTAAAGTAACTACATTGTTTACCATGTGGATATTAGGATGAAAATTTGTTTTTTGCAATGAGTTCAATCATGTTTTGTCCTTTTCTTGTAACTAACATGAAGAGGTATGTATGCAATTTTTGGCTAAAGTATTTTTTCTGATTAAATATGTTGAGACTCTAAATGCTTCAGCGTATTTAGATTTTATTTGCAGTCATCTATTTGAAATCAATAAAATTATCTTATCTAGTAGCACTGAAGAAGAGGCTATGGGATACCACAGTATGTACCTTTCCACCTTTATTTTCTCTTTTGTAAATATATTTTTGTTAAGAGAAGATCTATTCATAAAAAAAAAGACAATCTATGTATTGCTTCTACATTAGCATGTGAATTGTCCATGAAACATATAAAATAAAAATTTCAATCCATAACAACCTAATACATGGATTTTGTTTCAAAATTCACCTTGGAATGTTTGATGCATTTGTAAATCCCAAAATCTCCAGGCTTGGAGAGGGAGACTACTAAAGGTTTATGATCTCACTATGAGGATCCACTGTCATTGTATGAGGGGCAAAGAACTTCTTCATTTGATTGATATAAACTTGAAAGAGTGCCTCATCAAAACTAAAACTATCAGAAAACTCCCACTCCAAAGGTAGTTCATGGAAAAGAAAGTCATTAGAACCAAATTGCCTTACAAATTCTTGCTTCAGTCAATGTTGCATCTGTGAATATTTGTACATAGATCAGTTTCATCAACCATTTACATTAATTTCATCAACCGTTGACATATATTTCTAATCTTTCAACAAAATATCACAAAGTACCTCAGAATAGTTGTCATTTTCACTATCCACATAGGCTAGTGATCAGTTGGAATTTGTAGGGACATGGATTTCAAAATTTACAAGAATCTATAATACATAATAATAAAGTGGATTACCTTATTGATATTCTCTTTGTTTTGAGAATAGTTTAATGTTATCCACTGAATAGGACCAACCACGTGAAGTTGGAAGCTCACATGAACCCTCCCCTCCCTCAAATCACTCTCAAGTCCCCATACCCAATGCATGTACTTGAAAATAAATGAATTTATGTGAAACTATGTGGTTTTCGTCATAAATAAACATTTAGAATTCATTCATTAAGATATAGAATTCATTATTTCACTCATTCATTCATTCATTTGTAGGAAAATAAATCTTCATGATATTACTTTATATTATCAAAAAAAAGTTGTCATGATGTTAATATAGTCACTTCTTTTTCACTTTATTTTTTTGGACATAATGAATAACCAACTCATCATCTTGTTCATCTTGATTTGCAGTTCTTCAATACTTTGTGGATTGTCTTATTGTCTACTTGGTCATGTACTCATGATGTTGAGGCTATCACAAGGGGCAGAGATTTGTTGCAATAACCAAGAAAAGTTAAATTGATATGTTATGTTATTATTATTACAAGTTTTTCATTAATAAAAAATAACATTATGGTGATGCTCTTTACCTAATGGGGAGACATCGTTTACTTTATATTCTTGTCTAGCCTCATATTTTACAAGTTGAGTCTCTACATGATTTGGAGTTGAAACATAAAAGATTACAATTAAAATACAAGAATTTGCAATGAAATATTTTAAACTGTAATTCATACTACTTTGTTTGTAGCACATGATACATTCATTACCAGGATGCATGATATGATATTCTGATGATTGTTCTACATCATTGCCATTATGTTTATCATCACTTTCCTACTTAAAACAATCAGACTCAATATTTTATGGCCAAGATAATTATGAATGGATTGTGAAAGAAATAAATCTTAAATAAACTTGATTGATTTTATTTACCTGCGTGGAGGATGGATTACCAGAAGACTATGTTTTCCCAGCCAATTTGTTTCGGTGTTCAATAAGGGATGCAAAACCACGCTTGAAGCCAAGCTTCAATTATTCCTCTATTAGCACTTCCTTGAACTGATCGGCCTACAATTTTGCATAAGATCGTGAATTTAACTTTTATGTTGCAATCAAACCAAAATTATTTT
>JASDQU010010408.1:180370-195277 GCA_032191745.1 Picea mariana | reverse complement strand
GAAAAGGTTTCAAATGGAAGATTCTAAACCTGTGGGTACACCTATGGTAACTAGATGTAAACTAAGCAAGTATAATGATTCACCTGATGTTGATCAAAGCTCATATCGATCAATGATAGGAAGCCTGTTGTACATCACAGCATCTCGCCCAGACATAATGCATGCTATAGGAATGGTAGGAGGATATCAAGCTGCACCTAAACAGAGTCATTTGCAAGCTATCAAAAGGATATTCAGGTATTTGAAAGAGACAATGACTTATGGTCTGTGGTATCCTAGAAATCAAAGTATTCAGTTGACTGCTTATTCAGATGCATATTGGGCAAACTGTGTTGATGAGAGAAAAAGCACCAGTGGAGGAGCATTCTTCTTGGGTGACTCCTTAGTAGCATGGCTTAGTAAAAAGAAAGGCTCCATTTCTTTATCAACCATAGAGGCAGAGTACATTTTTGTTGCTACCTGTTGCACTCAAGTATTATGGATGATTCAGACACTTGCAGACTTAGAGGTAAAATAAACTGCACCGATCCCAATTCATTGTGATAACACTAGTGCCATCAATTAGTCTAAAAATATTGTCTTCCACTCCAAGACAAAACATATTCCCATAAAATATCATTTTCTGAGAGAGCAGGTCACCAATTAGATTGTTCAGGTCCATTACATTCCCACTACAGAACAAATTGCAAACATCTTTACTAAGCCCCTAGCCAAGACACCGCTTGAATATCTCAGATAGAAGCTGGGTGTCATTTGGTTTCAAACCTAAAAGAGTCCATATTGTTAGGGGGATATTTGTATTGATTTAATATCTAATGTCTCCTAAAATTACTGCAATAGCTTAGGGGGAGCATGCCTCTTCTTTGACATTGATGTCAAAGGGGGAGAAAAGAATTTGGGTGCCTTAGTAGCCATCAATGCCAAAGGGGGAGATTGTTGGAAAATGTTTAACAGGTAGCATATGCTTGTCATTGATGGCAAGTACAACAGTGATGATGGATTGAGTACAACAGCGATGATCAACAGGAAAATAGAAGATAAGTCCAGGAAGATCGAATGATCGAAGGCAACACAACATTGACAAAATGATCGAAGGCCCAAGAAGCATTTCTGATCGTTGGATCTCATTCAAAATTCCTGAAAGAACGAGGGTCGTCAGATCAGAATATAGACAAGAAGAGCGTTTAACAGGAGGAGAGATCTCAGACGTTAGATCTGAGCGCAGGGTCCGACCACCGTTGGATCAAGGAGAACTTGCACGATATTTAAAGTGCAACGAGTAGAGGGCTCACAAAATTCTAAAAGCAGGAGGATCATCCATCTCAGGGGGTTATGTGGGTCGTTGATCCAACAAGTAACATCATCCACAGAAATCCCGATTTCACGATATGCAAAATCGCGACGTAATCTGAGCCGTCAAATCAAGATCACATCTGAACCGTCGATCCAACTCACGTCAACAAACCACGATAGCTAGGAACACGTGGCACAACCAGGTACTGACAAGTGTCAGACTAATTCAACATTCCAAGAACATGTAAGTCACGAATCAAGGCAACACATGGAATTTATTTAACACATGTTACGTCAGCAGACTTACACCATGTCGAAGTTTCAAGGATAGTGTAACAGAAAGGATGAGCTCGACTGTAATAGAGAAGACGAAGAGTATCAACTACCAGAGAGAAAAAGGAATCTCGACTTAACACCTAGTGATGATAGACATAGGGGTTGAACTGCCAGAGAAGTTGAAGCGTTGGGATGATGATCACGCAGAGCACTTGAGATGTGGAGGAGATTGGCGTGGTATGAGCATGTAGAGGAATGGTGAATATTGCATGCACAAGATGCACAGAAGCCATATATACATGGTACAGAGAAGAGAAGCGGTTGTTGTTGCGGTTGGAGTTTGTTGTGGTTGTTGTTGGTGAAGGTGATTCATGTGTGAAGAAGGAGGAGAGTGCAGTAGTTGAATTGCACAGAAGAGGAACTGTGCAGTGAATGGACATGGCGTACAGAGCATAAAAAGCAGAAGAACAAATAATGCAATTCATGTGTGCAGAAAGGCAATGAGGTAGACAGAGCAACGAAATGCATCAGAACAGTGATGAGTCTGGTAAGCCATTGTTGAATATCATATCACTATAATAAGTTTCAGTAGCAAAGATTTATATTTCAGGGTGGAAGGGAGGTGCTAGGGAGTACTGTTGTCCTCATAGGTTCAAGTGGGTGCTTGAACACAGGGAGTTGTAGCTTCCATCTGGTTGCAGCCAAAGAAACCAAGGTGGCAGGGTGGTGCAAGGGAGAACTCTTGTTCTCTGTTATATAGGTTAGTGCCTGTATGATTGGAAGTTAGTGATTTCATCCATTTGGTGCTAGAAACACTCAGGGAGTTGGTGCTTCCTTCTAGTTGGTGCTAGAAAAACCAGGGAGTCGGTGCTTCCTTCTAGTTGGTGCTTCCTTCTAGTGGGTGATAGAGAAAACAGAGAGTTGGTGCTCTCAGCAAGTAGTAGCTTGAAAAATATAGGTTGTATCCTCATTATGAGTTGGTTCTCATATGTATGATAATTTAAAGAATGTAACTATTACTTATCATATAAAGAAAAAGAGGTTTTTACCCTTTATGGGTTTCCTCAGGAAATATTTGTCTCTGTGTATCACATGTGTGTGACTGATGCTGAATATGATATTGCTTACTTCCGTGCACTATTGTGATTGTCCCTTAGTGTTTCTGCAAAGAGTTTAAAGGAAGCATAATTGTTTAAGCACAGTAACAACTGATTCACCCCCCCCTCTTAGTTGTCCAACAGATTTCACTACATGTCACCCGAACTCAGCCAAGGGGCTTCATTACATAATTGTAGCAGTAGATTACTTCACAATGTTGGTCAAGGCTATGCCAACATTCAACAATGATGGTGAAACAATGGCTCTTTACATTTTTAACTAGATAGTAGCAAGTTTCAGCATCCCGAAGGAGATTGTCACTCACCATGGAAGTCACTTCCAAAACAAAATGATGACCGAGTTAACATCAAATATTGGGTTGAGGCAAGAAAATTCATCACCTTATTAACCAAAAGAGAATGGTCAAGTTGAAGTTGTGAATAATTCTCTCAATACTATTCTTCAACAGACGATCAATTCTTCCAACTAAAATTTGCATTTGATGTTGTACTCGACATTGTGGTCCTACCAAACATTTGTGAAGACTGCCACTGATTTCTCACCTTTTCAACTCATATATGGGATGGAAGCAATATTAACTATTGAGTGTTAGATCTCATATTTAAATTTGGCAGTGGTTTTACTACTAGACACTTCACTACTTAAGGATCTCCTACTATATCTCAAGAAGCTCGATGAGCAGCGTCGTGATGTAGCCTCAACCAATGAGGCTCATAAGCAATGAGTCAAGTGTCAGTACGATCGGTCCATTCATCCTCGGATTTTATTCGAAGGTGATATTGTAATGGTCTATGATCAAGACAAGGATCCTGATCCATGAGGATATCAGTGGCCACCCACCTTCTCGAACTGACTCAAAACAATTTTCTGGCAATTTTGGCAAATTACTATTTTTAGCAGTTTTAACTTTTGGAGCCATTTTGAGGGCCTAAATGAAGGTTTTTTGGGATATAGATTTCCAATGATGGAAAAAGGAATCATTGAGCCCCAAATATGAATCTCCTCGATGATACCTTTGCAATGGGCTATCATACACCTAAAACAAAGATCGTATGCAAAAGTTACAACCCCAGGAAGTTGATGTACTAACTTACCCAAACAGGACCAACGTGATTTTTGGTGCTTCATATCATAGGGTTAGGTTTTTGGATGTCTAGGGTTTTTGGAATTCCTATTTATTGTAAAACGGGCCTTTAGAACCTCATTGTAATAATCTTCTTGTGAATGAGCGCAACTGTCACATCTCTACTCAAAGATAAGATGCCACCATTCTAGCGAGTCTTCCACTCTGTATTTTTACAGTCTCTATACATTTATTTCCTTGATAGAAATCATATATTACTATATATATGTGTTTATGGTTGCGTCTCTGATACATTTTTGTTACATTATTGAATATCTTTGATATCTCTGTGTATTTCTTTATTATATCTCCGCTCTCATTTTGTGCTGAAAATAAATCTTAATCAATGGTATCAGAGCGGGCTGCTCTTGATCGTTTTTTCAGTGCATGTCCCCAACGAGGTACGAGTATAGCAAGTTGGGTATCAATATTGTCTCTCTTGAATACAATCACTCTTGCATGCCTAAGAAACCCTCCATGGCAGAAGAAAAGAAAAATGTCAGAGCAGGTGATCCTATAAATCTGTTGCTTGAGAAAGCTCTCACGCGACAGAGGGACAAAATGATGGAGAATTTTTCCCACATCCTTCAATGCCTACCAATAGAAACATGGTAATATTCATCAAACGACCAGTTTGGAAGCACCTCTCCTTTCAAGGTATAGGTTAATTTTGATATTCCCGTATTTGAAGGTCAGATAGATGCGTATGCCCTAAACAAATGGTTAAATATATTAGAAGGTTATTTCTTTGTTCATAATTTTTTCAAAAGGGAAAAAATCACCTTCACATTCCTTGAAGCTCTCCCCCATGTCAAACATTGGTGTGAAACTTATTGGAAGAAAAGTTCCATAGAGGATTCTAGAATATATGGGGCCGAGCCCACCTGGGATTTTTCTGTGGATGCAGTAGAGGAACAATATTACCCCGTTGAAAACTATGAGGACCAGTACATGAGATGGACCAAAGTGAGACAAGAGAGGGGGGAAGAAGTTCTGAAGTTCACCAATACGTTCGATACCTTGTGCACTAGGCTGGGTATCAAAGACTCGAAATGACATTTGGTTCTAGAATATCATGGGGTTCTACAAAGATACATCCAAACTGACATGGATTTTTTGGATATCTCATCACTCTATGCTTCTTATCGATATGTTGTTAAAATCGAGAAGAAATTTAAGCACCAGAAAAAATGCGATTTCGCGTCTGTAAATCCACAACAACCAAAGTATGAGAAAGAAGGCCCTAACAAACAATCTCCCAAAACACATTCCAAGCCACAAGAAAATAAGGGTCACAGGAAGACAAAGAAGGACACTGAAAAATGGTGTGATTTCCACAAAATCTTCTGGCACAACACCAATGAATGTCGCTCAAAAAATTCATTAGTAGCCGAGATCAAAGACAACGAATCAAATCCTGATTCATAATCTGATTGTGAAAATACTGGTAAAAGACAGATCATTGATGTAGAACCCACTGCTATTGTCGCGACCGCAACAATTCAACCAGAAGAACCAACATATCTTGAAGAGGGGGAGTACCTTTTTCATTCACAGGTTAGGGTGAAGGGGACCCCACTTCATTTTATTGTTGATAGAAAAATCTAGATGAAACTCATCTCAGCAGAGGTCATTAAATAGTTGAGATTGTCGACAACACCACACCTGCAGCCATACAACATCGGGTGGCTTCACCAAGGACAAGATCTTCATGTCATACAACAGTTTCAATTGTCATAGAACATCCAGCCCTTCAAGGATGAGGTATTATGTGATTTCTCCCCACTGGATGTCTGTGATGTTCTCTTGGGCCAACCATATATGTGGAAGCGCCATGTTGTTTATGATTCTCGACCCCGCAATGTCATTGTTTCTCTGGGGGGTCATCTCTATAGAATACCAAAGGTAGCTACGACTATTGTTCCACCTAAAACGTGATGCAATGCACTATCTCATACTACAAAAATTATATTCTTCACAATCTGTTCAAAAGGTGAACAAAAGGATATGACAACGACTACAGCCTCGACCCAAGCACCTTCTATTCAACATAAGCAGGTCGAAAATATTGTAGAAAGCTGTAAATATTCTTTCTGCAAAAAATAATCTCATGTATCTATACTAGTTAAAAATATCCAACCCTTCCAGCCACGTGCTCGTGATATCCTTTCACAAATCGAGCAGCGCGACGTCTCCACCAAGGCAAGAAACTCACTGAGATTCAGATTCAGCAAACATTTTTTCCTCTCCCCCGGACACTCAATGCAATGGATACCATTGCTTCTGAAAGAGGGAGGATTGATCCAGGAGGATATCTATGGCCACCCACCTTTTCCAACTGTCTCAAAACAGTTTGCTGACAATTTTGGCAATTTACTATTTTTAGCAGTTTTAACTTTCAGGGCCATTTTGAGGGCTTAAATGAAGGTTTTTCAAGATCAATGTTCTCAATGATATGAAAATAAATTATTGAGCCCCCAAAATAAATCTCCTCAATGATACCTTTCCAATAGGCTATCATACACCTAAAACAGAGATCGTATCCAGAAGTTATGACTATGGGAAGTTGATGTACTAACTTATCCAAACAGGGCCCACATGACTTTTGGCTCTTCATCTCCTAGGGTTAGGTTTTTGGATGTCTAGTTTTTTTGGAATTCCTGACTATTGTAAAAAATTACTTCTGAGCCTCATTGTAATCATCTTCTTGTGAATGAGCGCAACTGTCACATCTCTTCTCATAGATAAGCTGCCACCATTCTAGCGAGTCTTTTACTCTGTATTTTTACAGTCTCTGTACATTTATTTCATTAATAGAAATCATGTATTACTGTATATATCTGTTTATGGTTGCATATTTGATACATTTATGTTACATTATTAAATATCTGTGATATTTTTGCGCATTTATTTATTATATCTCTGCTCTCATTTCATGCCGAAAATAAATCTAGATCAGTGGTATCAGAGTAGGCTTCTCTTGATCATTTTTTTAGTGCATCTCCCTGACGAGGTCTGAGTATAGCAATTTGGGTCTCGAGCTTGCCTCTATTGAAGAAAATAACTATATCATTCCAAACAAATCCCCCATGGAAGAAGAAAAGAAAAACGACGGAGCAGACGATCCTATAAATCGGTTGCTTTAGCAAGCTCTCACGCGACAGAGGAACAAAATAATGGAGAATTTTTCCCACATCCTTCGATGCCTGCCGATAGAAACATGCACATATTCATCAAACAGACTCTTTGGAAGAACCTCTCCTTTCAAGGTATAGGTTAATTTGGATATTCCTGTATTTAGAGGTCAGATAGATGCAGATGCACTAGACAAATGGTTAAATATGTTAGAAGGTTATTTCTCTATTCATAATTTTTTCGACGGGGAAAAGATCATCTTCGTACTCCTTAAATCTCTCCCCCATGTGAAACATTGGTGGGAAACTTACTGGGAGAAAAGTTCCACAGAGGATTCTGGAATATATGGGGTCGAGCCCACTTAGGATTTTTTTGTGGATGCAGTAAAGGAATAGTATTACCCTGTTGGAAACTATGCGGACCGGTACATGAGATCGACCACACTACTATAAGAGAGGGGGCAAGAATTTCTAGAGTTCACCAATACCTTCCATACCTTACGCACTAGGATAGGTATCAAAGACTTTGAATGACAATTGGTTCTAGAATACCGTGGGGTTCTACATAGATACATCCAAATTGAAATGAATTTTCTTGATATCTCATCACTCTACGCTTCTTATCGATATGATGTTTAAATTGAGCATAAATTTAAGCACTGGAGAAAACGGGATTTTGGGTCTATAAATCCACAACAACCAAAGTATGAAAAAGATGATCCTAATAAACAGTCTCCCAAAACCCAGTCCAATCCACTGGAAAACAAGGGTCACCAGAAGACAAAGAAGGACACCTAAAAATGGTTAGATTTCCACAAAATCCCCTAGCACAACATCAATGAATGTCACTCAAAAGAGTTATTAGTGGCCAATATCAAAGACAAGGAGTCGAACCCTGATTTAGAATCTGATTATGAAAATACTGGTAAAAGATAGATCATCAACGCAAACCGCACTACTATTGTCACGACCACAACAATTCAACCAGAAGAACCAACAGATCTTGAAGAGGGGGAGTGACTTTTTCATTCACAGATGTGGGTGAAGAGGACCTCACTTCATTTTATTTTTGATAGCGGAAGCCAGAAGAACCTCATCTCAACAAGGGTCATCAAATAGTTGGGGTTGTTGACAACAACACACCCGTAGCCATACAACATCGGGTGGCTTCACAAAGGATGATATATTCATGTCAGACAACAGTGTCAATTGTCATACATCATCCATCCATTCAAGGATGATGTATTACGTGATGTTTCCCCACTGGATGTCTGTGATGTTCTCTTGTGCCAACCATATATGTGGAAGCGCCATGTTGTTTAGGATTCTCGACCCCTCAGTGTCATTGTTTCTCTGTGGGGTCATATATATAGAATACCAGAGGTAGCTTTGACTATTTTTCCACCTAAAAAGTGACACAAGGTAGTATCTCATACTACAAAATTTAGCTTCTTCACAATCTATTCAAAAGGTGAACAAAAGGATACTACAACCACTACAGCCTCGACCCAAGCACCTTCTATCAAACAGACGCAGGTCGACAAGATTGTACCAAAGTTTTAAAGATTCCTTCTACACAAAATAGTCTCATTTGTCCATACTGGTTAAAAATATCCAACCCTTCCAGCCACATTCTTATGATAGCCTTCCGCAAATCGAGCAACATGACATCTCAAACAAGGAAAGCATCTCACCAAGATCAAGATTCAACAAAAAAAATTTCCTCTCCCCTGGGCACTCAACACAATGGAGACAATTTCTTCCTAAGGAGGGAGGATTGATCCAAGAGGATATCGATGGCCACCCACCTTCTCCAACTGGCTCAGAATAGTTTTCTAGCAATTTTGGAGATTTACTATTTTTAGCAGTTTTAACTTCTGGGGCCATTTTGAGGGCCTCAATGAAGGTTTTTTGGGATGGTTATTCTCAACGATAAGTGAAGGAATGATTGAGACCCCAAAATGAATCTCCTCTACTATACCTTTCCAATGGGCTATCATACACCTAAAACATAGATCATATGCAAAAGTTATGACACCGAGAAGTTGATGTACTAACCTACCCAAATGGGGGCCACATGACTTTTGGTGCTTCATCTCCTAGGGTTAGGTTTTTGGATGTCTAGGGTTTTGGGCATTCCTTTTTATTGTAAAAAATTCCTTCAGATCCTCATTGTAATCATATTCTTGTGAATGAACACAACCATCACATATCCTCTTAGAGATAAGTTGTCACGATTCTAGGGAGTCTTTCACTCTGTATTTTTATAGGTTTTGTACATTTATTTCATTAATAGAGATCATGTATTAATGTATATGTGTGTTTATGGTTACATCTCTCATACATTTTTGTTACATTATTCAATATATGTGATATTTCTGTGCATTTATTTATTATATTTCTGCTCTCATTTCGTGCTGAAAATAAATCAGGATCAGTGGTATCATAGTAGGCTTCTCTTGATAGGTTTTTTAGTGCATGTCCCCGATGAGTTCCAAGTATAGCAATTTGGGTCTCAATATTGTCTCTCTTGAAGATAATCTCTTTCACACACCCAAAAAACCCTCCATGGTGGAAGAAAATAAAAACGATGGAGCAGACGATCCTATAAATATGTTGCTTGAGAAAGCTCTCATACGACAGAGGGACAAAATGATGGGGAAATTTTCCCACATCCTTCAATGCCTCCCGATAGCAATAGGCACATATTCATCAAATAGACACTTTGGAAGCACCTCTCCTTTCAAGGTACATGTTAATTTTTATATTCCCATATTTGAAGGTTAGATAAATGCGAATGCTCTAGAAAAATGGTTAAATCTGTTAAACAGTTATTTCTGTGTTCATAATTTTCTGACAAGGAAAATATCACCTTCACACTCCTGAAAGCTATCCCCCATATCAAAAAAATTTGGGAAACTTACCAGGAGCAAAGTTCCACCGAGGATTTTGGAATATATGGGGTAGATCCTGCTTGGAATGTTTTGTGGATGCGGTAAAGGAACAATATTACCCTGTTGGAAATTATGAGGACTAGTACATGAGATAGACCACACTGTGGAAAAAGAGGGGCCAAGAAGTTCTGGAGTTCACCAATACCTTCCATACCTTGCACACCAAGATGGGTATCAAAGAATCTGAATGAAATTTGGTTCTGTAATACCACGAGGCTCTACACGGATACATCCTAGATATCTCATCACTCGGTGGTGCTTATCGATATGTTGTTAAAATCGAGCAGAAATTTAGGCACTAGAACAAATGGGAGTTCGGGTCTGTAAATATGAAACAACCAAAGTATGACAAAGATGGCCCTAACAAACAGTCACCTGAAACCCAGTCCAATCCACAGGAAAATAAGGGTCACAGGAAGACAAAGAAGGACACCGAAAAATGGTGTGATTTCCACAAAATCCCCTGGCACAACACCGACGAATGTCGCTCAAAAAAGTCATAAGTGGCTGAGATCAAAGACAAGGAGCCAAATCATGATTCATAATCTGATTATAAAAATACTAGTAAAAGACATATCATCAACGCACACCCCACTACTATTTTCGTGGCCACAACAATTCAACCGAAAGAACCAACAGATCCTGAAGAGGAGGAGGGATTTTTTCATTAACAGATGTGGGTGAAGGGGACCCTACTGCATTTTATTATTGATAGCAGAAGCTAGAAAAACCTCATCTCAACGGATGTCATCAAACAATTGGGATTATAGACAACACCACACCTGCAACCATACAACATCGGGTGGCTTCTCCAAGGACGAGATCTTTATGTCAGCCAGTAATGTCGATTTTCATACAGCATACAACCCTTCAAGGATGATGTATTATGTGATTTTTTCCCACTGTATGTATGTGTTTCTCTCTTGGGCCAACCATATATGTGGAACCGCCATGCTGTTTATGAGTCTCGATCCCGTAGTGTCATTGTTTATCTCCAGGGTAATCTCTACAAAAAACTAGAGGTATTTCCAACTATTGTACCACCTAAAAAGTGACGCAAGGTAGTATCTCATACTACAAAATTAAGCTTCTTCACAATCTGTTCAAAAGGTGAACAAAAGGATACTGCAACCACTACAGCCTCGGCCCAAGCACCTTATATCCAACAGAAGCAAGTCGAAAAGATTGTACAAAAGTGTAAACATTCCTTCTGCACAAAACAATATCATGTATCCAGATTTATTAAAAATATCCAACCCTTCCAGCCACATGCTCATGATAGCCTTCCACAAACCGAGCAATGCGATGTCTCCAGCAAGGCAAGTAGCTCACCAAGATTCAGATTTAGCAAACATTTTTTCCTCTCCACTGGGAACTCAATGCAATGGAAAAAATTTCTTTCTAAAGAGGGAGTATTGATCGAGGAGGATATCGATGTCCACCCACCTTCTCCAACTGGCTCAAAACAATTTTCTGACAATTTTGGCAATTTACTATTTTTAGCAGTTTTAACTTCCAGGGCCATTTTGAGGGACTAAATGAAGGTTTTCCGTGATTGAGATTCTCAATGATAGTGGAAGGTATGACTGAGCCCCAAAAATGAATGTACTCAATGATACCTTTCCAATGGGCTATCATACTCCTAAAACAAATATCATATGCGAAAGTTACGACCTCGGGAAGATGATGTACTAACTTACCCAAACGGGGCCCATATGAATTTTGGCGCTTCATCTCCTAGGTTTAGTTTTTTGGATGTCTAGGGTTTTTGGAATTCTTGTTTATTGTAAAAAAGTCCTTCAGAGCCTCATTGTAAACATCTTCTTGTGAATGAGCGCAACCGTCACATCTCTTCTCAGAGATAAGTTGCCACCATTATAGCGAGTCTTTCACTTTGTATTTTTACAGTCTTTGTACATTTCTTTCATTAATAGAAATTGTGTATTACTATATATATGTGTTTATGGTTGCATCTCTGAAACTATGAGGACCAGTACATGAGATGGACCACACTATGGTAAGAGAGGGGCCAAGCAGTTCTTTAGTTCACCAATACCTTCCATACCTTGCACACCAAGCTGGGTATCAAAGAATCCGAAAGAGATTTGGTTTTGAAATACCGTGGGGCTCTACACAGATACATCCAAAATAAGATGGATTTTCTAGATATCTCATCACTCAATGCTGCTTATCAATATGATGTTAAAATTGAGAAGAAATTTAAGCACCAGAACAAATGGGAGTTCGGGTATGTAAATCTGCAGTAACCAAAGTATGAAAAAGATAGCCCTAACAAATAGTCTCCCGAAACCCAGTCCAAGCCACAGGAAAAGAAGTGTCATGGGAAAACAAAGGACATGGGAAAATGGTGTGATTTACACAAAATCCTCTTGCATAATACTATTGAATGTCACTCAAAACAATCATTAGTGGCTGAGATCAAAGACAAGGGGCCAAACCCTGATTCAGAATCTGATTCTGAAAATATTGTTAAAAGACAGATCATTGACGCATACCCCACTGCTATTGTCATGACCAAAACAATTCAACCAGAAGAACCAACAGATCCTGAAGAGGGGGAGAACCTTTTTCATTCAAATATGTGGGTGAAGTTTTCCCCGCTGCATTTTATTTTTCATAGTGGAAGCCAGAAAAATCTCATCTCAACAGAGGTCGTCAAACAGTTGGGATTGTCGACAACACCACACCCACAGCCATACAACATCGGGTGGCTTCTCCAAGGACAAGATCTTCATGCTAGAAAATAGTATCGATTGTCATACAACATCCAAACCTTCAAGGATGAGGTATTCTGTGATGTTTCCCCACTGGATGTTTGTGATGTTCTCTTGGGCCAACCATATATGTGGAAGCGCCATGATTTTTATGAGTCTCGACATCGCAGTGTGTTTGTTTCTTTGTGGGGTCATCTCTACAAAATAACATAGGTAGTTCTAACTATTGTTCCACCTGAAAAGTGACGCAAGGTATTATCTCATACTACAAAATTCAACTTCTTCACAATCTGTTCAAAAGGTGAAAAAAAGGATACTGCAACCACTACAACCTCGGCCCAAGCACCTTTTACCCAATAGAAACAGCTCGAAAAGATTGTAGCAAAGTGTAAATATTCCTTCTGCACAAAATAATATCATGTTTCTAGACTTGTTAAAAATATCCAACCCTTCCAGCCACATGCTCATGGTAGCCTTCCACAAACTGAGCAACATGGCGTCCCCAGCAAGGCAAGCAACTCACCAAGATTTAGATCCAAAAAACATTTTTTTCTCTCCCCCGGGCACTCAACGCTATGGAAATAATTTATTTATAAGCAGGTACAATTGATCTAGGAGGATATCAGTGGCTATCCACCTTATACAACTGGCCTAAAATAGTTTTCTTGCAATTTTGGCAATTTACTATTTTTAGCAGTTTTAACTTCTGGGGCCATTTTGAGGGCCTAAATGAAGTTTTTTTGGGATCAATGTTCTTAATGATAGAAAATTATATGATTAGGCACCCAAAATTAATCTTCTTGATGTTACCTTTCCAACGGGCTATCATACGCCTAAAACAAAGATCGTATGCAAAAGTTACAACCCTGGGAAGTTGATGTACTGACTTACCCAAACGAGGCCCACATGAATTATGCCGCTTCATCTCCTAGGGTTAGGTTTTTGGATGTCTAGTGTTTTTGGCATTCCTATTTATTGTAAAAGAGGCCTTCAAATCCTCATTGTAATAATCTTCTTGTGAATGAGCACAACCATCAGAGATAAGCAACCACCATTATAACGAGTCTTTCACTCTATATTTTTACAGTCTCTGTACATTTATTTCATTAATAGGAATCATGTATTAATGTATATATGTGTTTATTGTTGGATATATGATACATTTTTGTTACATTATTGAATATCTGTGATATCTTTGTGCATTTGTTTATTATATCTTCACTCTCATTTCGTGTCGAAAATAAATCTGGATCAGTGGTATTAGAGGAGGCTTCTCTTGATTGTTTTTCTAGTGCATGTACTTTTACGAGGTCGGAGTATATAAATTTAGGTCTCGATATTATCTCTCTTGAATAAAATCACTCTCACATGCCCAAGAAACCCTCCATGGTGGAAGAAAAGAAAAATGACAGAGCACACAATCCTATAAATCTGTTGCTTGAGCAAGTTCTCACGCGACAAAGGTACAAAATGATAGAGAATTATTCCCACATCCTTCAACGGATGCCAATAGAAATAGGCGCATCTTCATCAAACAACCACTTTGGAAGCACCTCTCCTTTCAAGGTACAGGTTAATTTTGATATTCCCATATTTGAAGGTTAGATAGATGCAGATGCCCTAGACAAATGGTTAAATATGTTAGAAGGTTATTTATCTGTTCATAATTTTTTCAATAGGGAAAAGATCACCTTTGTACTCCTTGAATCTCTCCCCCATGTCAAACATTGGTGGGAAAATTACTGGGAGCAAAGTTCCAAAGAGGATTCTGGAATATATGGGGCCAAGCCCACTTGGGATTGTTTTGTGGATGCGGTAAAGGAACAGTATTACCTTGTTGGAAACTATGAGAACCAGTACATGAGATGGACCACACTATGACAAGAGAGGGGCAAGTAGTTCTAGAGTTCACCAATACCTTCCATACCTTTCTCACCAAGTTGGGTGTCAAAGACTTCGAACGACATTTGGTTTCGACATACCGTGGGGCTCTACAAAGATACATCCAAACTGAAATGGATTTTTTGGATAACTCATCACTCGGTGTTGCTTATCGATATGTTGTTAAAATCAAGTAGAAATTTAAGCACCAAAACAAACAAGATTTCAGGTCTGTAAATCCACAAAAACCAAAGTATGACAAAGACAGCCCTAACAAACAGCCTCCCAAAACCCAGTCCAAGCCACAAGAAAATAAGGGTCATAGGAAGATTAAGGACACCAATAAATGGTGTGATTTCCACAAAATCCCTGGGCACACCACTGATGAATGT
>JASDQU010010408.1:161760-180256 GCA_032191745.1 Picea mariana | reverse complement strand
GAATCTGATTTTGAAAATATTGGTAAAAGATAGAACATCGACGCATACCCCACTACTATTGTTGCGACCACAACAATTCAACCATAAGAACCAATAGATCCTAAAGAGGGGGAGCACATTTTTCATTCATAGATGTGGGTTAAGGGACCCCTCTAAATTTATTGTTGATAGCGGAAGCGATAAGAACCTCATCTCAACAGAAGTCATCAAACAGTTTTGATTGTTGACAACACCACACCTATAGCCATACAATATCGAGTGATTTTTCCAAGGATGAAATATTCATGCCAACCAGTAGTGTCAATTGTCATATGACATCCATCCCTTCAAGGATGAGGTATTATGTGATGTTTCCACACTATATGTCTGTGATGTTCTCTTGGGCCAACCATATATGTGGAAGTACCATGTTGTTTAAGAGTCTCTACCCCGCAGTGTCATTGTTTCTCTGGGGGGTCATATCTACAGAATACCAGAGGTAGTTACAACTATTTTTTCACCTAAAAAGTATCGCAAGGTAGTATCTCATACTACAAAATTCATATTCTTCACAATCTGTTCAAAAGGTAAACAAAAGGATATTGCAACTACTATAGCCTCAACCCAAGCACCTTCTATCCAAGAGAAGCAGGTCGAAAGTATTGTAGAAAAGTTTAAAGATTCCTTCTGTACAAAATAACCCCATGTATCCAGACTTTTTAAAAATATCCAACCCTTTTAGCCACATGCTCATGATAGAATTCCACAAAACGAGCAGCGTGACGTCTCCAACAAGACAAACAACTCCCAAGATTCAGATTTAGTAAACATTTTTTTCTCTCCCCCTGGAAGTCAATGCAATGGATACCATTGATTCCTTAGGAGGGAGGATTGATCCAGGAGGATATCGGTGGCCACCCACCTTCTCCAACTGGCTCAAAATAGTTTTCTGGAAATTTTGGCAATTTATTATTTTTAGCAGTTTTAACTTCTGTTTCCTTTTTGAGGGCCTAAATGAAGGTTTTTCGGGATAGAGTTTCTCTATGATATCTGAAGGAATTATTGATCCCACAAAATGAATCTCCTCTATGATATATTTTCAATGGGCTATCATACGCCTAAAATGAAGATTGTATGCACAAGTTACAACCTCGGGAAGTTGATGTACTAACTTACCCAAATGGGGCCCACATGACTTTTGGTGCTTCATCTCCGAGGGTTAGGTTTTTGGATGTCTAGTTCTTTTGTAATTCCTGTTTATTGTAAAAAGGGCCTTGATATCCTCATTGTAATCATATTCTTGCAAATGAGCGCATTCGTCACATCTGTTCTCACAGATAAGCTGTCACCATTCTAGCAAGTCTTTCACTCTGTATTTTTACAGTCTCTGTACATTTATTTCATTAATAGAAATCCTGTATTAATGTATATTTGTTTTTATGGTTGCATATCTAATAAATTTCATTTAAATTAGTGAATATCTATGATATCTCTATGCATTTATTTATTATATCTCCGCTCTCATTTCATGTCGAAAATAAATTTGGATCAGTGGTATTAGAGTAGGCTGCTCTTGATCGTTTTTCAGTGCATGCCCTTGACGAGGTCCGAGTATAAAAATTTGGGTCTCGAGATTTTATCTTTTGAATACAATCTCTCTCGCATGCCTAAAAAACCCTACATGGCGGAAGAAAAGAAAAGCAATGGAGCAGATGATCCTATAAATCTTTTGCTTCAGCAAGCTCTCACAAGATAGAGGGATGAAATGATGGAGAATTTTTCCCACATCCTTTAACACTTGTCGATAGCAACATGCACATCTTCATCAAACAACAACTTTGGAAGCACCTCCCCTTTCAAGGTACAGGTTAATTTTGATATTTCCATATTTGAAGGTTAGATATATGCAGATGCCCTAGACAAATGGTTAAATCTATTAGAAGGTTATTTCTCTATTCATAATTTTTCTGAAAAGGAAAAGATCACCTTAACACTCCTTAAAAATATCCCCCATGTCAAACATTGGTGGGAATCTTACCGCGATAAAAGTTCCACAGAGGATTATGGAATATATGGGGTCGAGCCCACTTGGGATTTTTTTGTGGATGTGGTAAAGGAATAGTATTAACCTATTGGAAACTATGAGGACCAGTACATGAGATGGACCGCACTATGGAAATAGAGGGGCCAAGAAGTTCTAGAGTTCACCAATACCTTCCATACCTTGGGCACCAAGATGGGTATCAAAGAATCCGAAAGAAATTTGGTTCTGAAATACCATGGGGCTCTACATAGATACATCCAAAATGAAATGGGTTTTTTGAATATCTCATCACTCGCTGTTGCTTATCAATGTGCTGTTAAAATCGAGTAGAAGTATAAGCATCATAACAAATGAGAGTTTGTGTCTTTAAATCCACAACAACCAAAGTATGACAAAGACATCCCTAACAAATAGTCTCCTGAATCCAATCCAAGACACCAGAGAACAAGGGTCATAGGAGGACAAAGAAAGACACAAAAAAATGGTGTGATTTACACAAAATTCCCTCACACAACATTGATGAATTTCTCTCAAAATAGTCATTAGTGGCCAAGATCAAAGACAAGGAGCCGAACACTGATTCAAAATCTGATTCTAAAAATACTGGTAAAAGACAAATCAGCGATGCAGACCCCATTGCTGTTGTCACGATCGCATAAATTCAACCAGAAGGAACAACAGATCCTGAAGAGGGGGAGTGACTCTTTCATTCACAGATGTCGTTGAAGGGAACCCTACTGCATTTTATTATTGATAGTGAAAGCCATAAGAACCTCATCTCAGCAGAGCTCATCAAACAGTTGGGATTGTCGACAACACCAAACCCATAGCCATACAATAGTGTGGCTTCACCAAGGACACGATATTCGTGTCAGCTAACAATTTGGATTTTCATATGACATCCATCCCTTCAGGTATGAGGTATTATATGATGTTTCCCCATTGGATGTTTGTGATTCTCTCTTTGGCCAACCATATATGTGGAAGCGCCATGTTGTTTAGGAGTCTCGACCCCATAGTGTCACTATTTCTCTAGGGGGTCATATATATAGAATACCAAAGGTATTTCTGACTATTTTTCCACCTAAAAGTGCCGCAAGGTAGTATCTCATACTACAAAATTCATCTTCTTCAAAATCTATTCAAAAAGTGAACAAAAAGATACTGCAACCACTACAACCTCGACCCAAGCACCTTCTATCCAACAAAAGCAGGTCGAAAAGATTGTAGAAAAGTGTAAATATTCCTTCTGCACAAAAAATTCTCATGTATCTAGACTAGTTAAAATTATCCAACCCTTCCAGCCACATGCTCATGATAGCCTTCCACAAACTGAGCAGCACGACGTCTCTAGCAAGGCAAGCAACTCACCAAGATTCAGATTCAGCGTACATTTTTTCCACTCCCCCAGGCACTCAATGCAATAGATACCATTGTTTCATAAGGAGGAAGGATTGATCCAGGAGGATATCGGTGGCCCCTCACCTTCTCCAACTGGATCAAAACAATTTTCTGGCAATTTTGGCAATTTTGGCAATTTACTATTTTTAGCAGTTTTAACTTCCGGGGCCATTTTGAGGGCCGAAATGAATTTTTTCAGGATAGAGATTCTTAAAGATAAAAAAAAAGGTATGATTGATCCCCCAAAATGAATCTCCTCGAATATACCTTTCCAACGGGCTATCATACACCTAAAATGGAGATCGTATGCAAAAGTTACGACCTCGGGAAGTTGATATACTAACTTACCCAAACGGGGCCCACATGACTTTTGGCGCTTCATCTCCTAGGGTTAGGGTTTTGGATGTCTATGGTTTCTGGAATTCCTTTTTATTGTAAAAAATTCCTTCAGAGCCTCATTTTAATCATATTCTTGAGAATGAACAAACCATCACATCTCTTCTCAGATATAAGCGGCAACCATTCTAGCGAGTCTTTCACTCTGTATTTTTACAGTCTTTGTACATTTATTTCATTAATAAAAATCATGTTTTAATGTATATATGTGTTATTGTTGCATCTTTGATACATTAAATTTATATTATTGAATATCTTTGATATCTCTGTGCATTTATTTATTACATCTCCTCTCTCATTTCGTGTCGAAAATAAATCTGGATCAGTGGTATCAGAGCAGGCTACTCTTGATTGTTTTTTCAGTGCATGTCCTCGAAGAGGTCTGAGTATAGAAATTTGGGTCTCAAGCTTGTATCTCTTGAATACAATATCTCTCAAACTCCCAAGAAACCCTGCATGGCAGAAGAAAATAAAAATGATGGAGCAGATGATCCTATAAATCTGTTGCTTGAGAAAGCTCTCATGCGACAGAGGGACGAAATGATGGAGAATTTTTCCCACATCCTTCAACACCTGCTCATAGAAACAGGTGAATCTTCATTAAAAAACCACTTTGGAAGCACCTCTCCTTTGAAGGTACATGTTAATTTTGATATTCTTGTATATTAAGGTCAGATAGATGTCGATGCACTAGAGAAATGGTTAAATCTATTAGAACATTATTTCTTTGTTCATAATTTTTCCAACATGGAAATGATCACCTTCACACTCCTTAAATCTCTCCCCTATGTCAAACATTGGTGGGAAACTTACTAGGAGCAAAGTTCCACAGAGGATTCTAGAATATATGGGGCTGAGAGCACTTGGTATTATTTTGTGGATGCGGAAAAGGAACAGTATTACCCTGTTGGAAACTATGAGGACCAATACATGAGATCTACCATACTACAGCAAGAGAGGGGAAAAGAAGTTCCAAAGTTCAAAAATACCTTCCATAACTTGCGCACTAAGCTAGGTATCAAATAATCCAAAAGACATTTGGTTCTAAAATACCGTGGGGCTCTACACAGATACATCCAAACTGAAATGGATTTTTTGGATATCTCATCACTCGGTGTTGCTTATTGATATGTTGTTAAAATCAAGAAGAAATTTAAGCACTAGAACAAATGGGAGTTTGGGTTTGTCAATCCACAACAACCAAAGTATGACAAAGATGACCCTAACAAATAGTCTCTTGAAACCCACTCGAATCCAAAGGAAAAGAAGTCTCACGGGAAGACAAAGAAGGACACCGAAAAATGGTGTGATTTCCACAAAGTCCCCTCGCACAACACCGATGAATGTCGCTCAAAATAGTCATTAGTGGTCGAGATCAAATACAAGGAGTTGAAACTTCATTTAGAATCTGATTCTGAAAATACTGGTAAAAGACAGATCATCGACACAAACCCCACTACTATTTTCATGACCAAAACAATTCAACCAGAAGACCCAACAGATCCTAAAGAGGGGGACATCATTTTTCATTCACATATGTGGGTGAAGGGGACCCTTCTGCATTTTTTTGTTGATAGTGGAAGACAGAAGAACCTCATCTCAACAGAGGTCGTCAAATAGTTGGGATTGTCGAAAACACCAAACTCGTAGACATACAACGTCGGGTGGCTTCACCAAGGACAAGATCTTCCTGTCAGCCAACAATGTTGGTTGTCATATGACATTTATCCCTTCAAGGATGAGGCATTATGTGATGTTTCCCCACTAGATGTCTGTGATGTTCTCTTGGGCCAACCATATATGTGGAAACACCATGTTGTTTAGGAGTCTCGACCCCATAGTGTCATTATTTCTCTAGGGGGGCGTCTCTACAGAATACCAAAGGTAGTTCTGAATATTTTTCCACTTAAAAAGTATCACAAGGTAGTATATCATACTACAAAATTCAGCTTCTTCACAATCTATTCAAAAGGTGAACAAAAGGATACTGCAACCACTACAACCTTGGCCCAAGCACCTTCTATCCAACAGAAGCAGGTCAAAAAGATTGTACCAAAGTGTAAATATTCCTTCTACACAAAAAAATCTCATGTATCTAGACTGGTTAAAAATATCCAACCCTTCCAACCACATTCTCGTGATAGCCTTACACAAACCGAGCAACACGACATCTCCAGCAAGGCAAGTAGCTCAACAAGATTCAGATTCATCATACATTTTTTCCTCTTCCTTAGACACTCAACGCAATGGATACCATTTCTTCCTAAGGAGGGAGGATTGATCCAAGAGTATATTGGTGCCCCCCCACCTTCTCCAACTGGCTCAAAACAATTTTTTGGCAATTTTGACAATTTACTATTTTTAGCAGTTTTAACTTCCGGGGCCACTTTAAGGGCCTAAATGATTTTTTTCGGGAGAAAGATTCTAAATGATAACCCAAGGCATGATTAAGCCCCAAAAATGAATATCCTCGATGATACCTTTCCAATAGGTTATCATAAGCCTAAAATGGAGATCATATGCAAAAGTTACGGCCCTAGGAAGTTTATGTACTAACTTACCCAAATGGGGCCCACATGACTTTTGGCAATTCATATCCTAGGGATAGGTTTATGGATGTCTAGGGTTTTTGGAATTCCTATTTATTGTAAAAAATTCTTTCAGATTTTCATTATAATCATCTTCTTGTGAATGAGCGCAACCATCACATCTCTTCTCAGAGATAAGCTACCACCATTCTAGCGAGTCTTTCACTCTGTATTTTTATAGTCTCTGTACGTTTCTTTCATTAATAGAAATCGCGTATTACTATATATATGTGTTTATGGTTGCATCTCTGATACATTTATGTTACATTATTTAATATATGCGATATCTCTATGCATTTCTTTATTATTTTTTCTCTCTCATTTCATGCCAAAAATAAATCTAGATCAGATCCCCTGGGGGCAGGCAAGTTCAAACCCATGTGGTTCAGAACATTGATTGTGAAAGAGGTCTTGAAGAAGGGTTCTTAC
Source organism: Picea mariana (assembly GCA_032191745.1). Lineage (NCBI taxonomy): Eukaryota > Viridiplantae > Streptophyta > Pinopsida > Pinales > Pinaceae > Picea > Picea mariana. The sequence continues at coordinate 173,419 of JASDQU010010408.1, read as the reverse complement.
CATCTAGTTGAATTTGAAGAAAATTCCTTGGTGGATCCTAGAAATGGGCTCTACCTCAAGAAGTATTGCTCTTAGGTTGGTCATCTGGGTGAATTCTTGTAGGTATGTATATTTCTTATACAGCTTTTTGTCTTTTTGTTTTGTGGACATGTAGTTATTTATGTCTACTTTTTCACTGTGGCAGATGTCAAGTGAATCTGAGGTCCATTTTTCGGTTCGCGGACGACACTAGTTGACACACTCGGAGGCTTGCTTCTGCATCTTGGGTGATTTTCACACCTAGAGGCTAGTTGGTATCTTCTAGAGGTATCTGTCTAGGTAACGCTACACATAATGTCATCAAGTACAATGTAGTGATAGAGTCTTTTCATGACACCTTGTCGCATGGAATTTCACACATCTGGGTCTACCTATATGCTCAACTGGTTGTGTCCTAGTTAAATGGAGTTTACGATGTTTATGATCCTACTTTGCACCAATGTTTACTTAGGGTGTGTCTCCTAGAATGTTACTTTGATTACATTACATATATCCATTTTCCCACGATATTTAATCATATGATAGATACTCTAACTAATCAAGTATTAGATTGGCATGTTGCACACACATAGAAATATAAGCACACACATACACATGTACATACATTTGTACAAAATGTGATCCATAAGACAAATAAGATGTAAATGTGTGTGTGTGTATATATATATATACACACACATATACATATATATCAAAAGTGTTATGAGTACATAGGTGGGAATGAACGCCTCAAAAACAAGGTTCAGTATACATCGTTGGTCTTATGCCCTCAAAAAATATATAATGGTTCCCTCGGCACATCTAACATCTAGACTATATAAACTTGGGGCCTATTGACCTTGCCATAATGAAAAACGACGTTGGATAAACCCTAGAAGAGATGGACCCAAGTCTGTGGAACCCCCACTACATGAGGTTGCATGGAGGGAAGGAGATCCTCGATCTCGTCCATTGGTATTGTATGAGCGAGCGCAGTGAGGTTGCACTCTAATCATCTCAAAACCCTCTCAGCCTCTCCAATTGGAGGTCTCCCTGTGGCGGCTGGTCCACCGACTGCTGCTAGTCCACCGACTGTTGTTGGTCCCGCCTCTAGTCGAGGATGTCGTCAAGTCCTCGTGAAGTCTTTCGGGCACACTAGTCCCACATCTATACATATCATATACATGAAATTGATTACTCTATGCACACATAAAAATGATATATATAAAAAAAATTAAAAAACAAATAATATTAAAAACATGTTACCTATCTCTCCTCGCTCCTCTCTGGGAGGCATGGGCATGTCCGGATCCTTGGAAAAGTTGATTTTGGCATAGGGGTAGTCCTCAATCACCGAAATCTGTTGTGCCCACTAGTCAAAAAAATTGTCGTCGAATGCCTCTATGGTCCTCCCTCCCCCCTATCATGGAAACAATGCTTCCCATATGCATATCACTAGGAAGGAGGCCACATGCCCTTGCACCATCTCTCTAAGGTTGATATTGGGTACTCTCGAAGAAGAAGAATGAGAATAGAATAGTACCAAACCCAAAGTTATTTTTGTTGCATTCTCGACACTATGTCCTTTGTCTCATAATGCATGTGAGCATGAATACACTCCAGTCAAATATATGTGCCTCCTTTCACTCAATAGCATAATGCATATGCGCCTAGGAAGCTTGGTGAATAGCTACATATCTAGTGATTTGCCTAATCAGTAGCAAGATCACTCACAAAGTCAGACTCATGATCTTGTGAATAAGCACTTGAGAACCTACCTTATCAGTGTCATCCTCACAATACATCTAAATGTAGTCCTCAATGTTAAAAGGACCATGGAGAAATGTCCATAGATTGATTGGTTCCCCTCTCCTCAAGAGACCAATCATAAAGTAGATATCCTCAGTTGTTGGAGTCAATGATTGTTCCTCTATCATGAATACCTCTACATCTGGATGTCAATAATCAACTAAGGTGTTCAACATTCTGGGTTGTGCCCTCATAAAAGGACATTGGAAGAACTTCCATAGCCTACACTATTTCAATGCGGTGATGGTTGTAGGTTTCTCTTTGACCAAGACATTTATATCCTCGTGTTCCCTCTCCGTCCATTGGACATACATCTTGTTCCATGGAAAATTAAAGGGAGTTAGCTCTTGCTTTTTAATTTTTTTTCCAAGATTTTGAGGGTGTACACGGGTTGTTTTGGTCTCAAATGCATATGTATGCAGGCAAAGTGTTTTCTGCCTGAGAACATGCACAGACTGTCCTTAGACAACCCGCGTACATGTAGGGCCTCTCTTTTTAGGAGAGTGTGCCCCCTCAAAAACAAAAACAAATCCATAATTGAAGAATTGAAATGCAAGAGGGATGCATTTGTACCTACTTGGTCCAAGCGAAGGTTCATTTTGCCCACTGAACCTCCCAAAATCAACTTTTTTAGCAAAGGGATTTTTCTCCTTTTGGTCAATTTTCAAAATGCAATGGTGAAAATGATCTATCAACTTCTATTTATAGTCTTTTTTGGCGCTTTTTCCACTTTTTTTACCCCCATTGTCCTTTTTCCTAGTTGGGAAATCATTTGGTTCCAATTCAGAGTTTCATGTTGGATGTTATGGTACACTTTTTCTATTTAGTTTGGTAACCTTTTGGCGATGGGTAAGTTTTTGGTATCCTTTGGCAAAAGTCATTTTTTCCAACTTTTTGCATATATGTTAGGATTTCATCTCCACTTTCTTCATCTCATTGTCTTTTTCACTTTTCCATAGGATCAAAACCACTGAGGTGTGACACATAATCATCAGTGTTGCTCTAGAAGTCTCATAATTAGGTGGTAGATCCTACCTTTACATGGATGCCCTAGGTATATCCTTATTGCATTTTGGCGCCCATGTCGTCTATAATGACTATAGGCTCAGGAGTCTTTTTTAGTCCTGTCATCATTACAATATTGATCCTCATTCATCTAATGCACCATCATTTTTTTTCTCACCCTCGAGACTCCCAAATGATGATGTTTTGTTGTCTTTCAAGCTCGCTTTAAAATCTAAAAGCAACATTCGACGAGACTATATTTAATATTTTTCATGTTTACTAGATTAACTGAGAAAAGTAGCCCCTAGAGTCTTCTTTAAGCCCTTTTCAAACTGTCTAAACACGAAAGGATTGTCGAGCGATCTTGCTTCCCTTCACGCTCACCAAAATCATATTTGAAGGCATGTTTGTTTGGTGGTAGTTTACCCATTTTTCGATCAGGACGGTCAATTTCACTAATAAATGTATTCTCTAGGAACTTCGGTTCGCTAGAAGAGTATTCTCAAGCATAAGTTTAACCATTTTTCGGGCCTGAGGGACTAAATCTTTGAAAAAGGAACATTCTCCTTGGTTTTGGTTTATCACCTTTTTTGGGCCTTGGAGATTACTTATGAAAAAGGAACCCTCATGGAGTCCATAGTTAAGCTCTTTTGAGACTCCCTAAAATTAAAAATATCACCGAGTGACCTTGTTCCTTCATACTCGTTAAATTGGTCCAGAAGAACATATATTGGCATGAGTTTACCCCTTTTTCCATCCTATAAATTATAGCATGAAAAGGTACGCCTCAAGAGATTTGTCTCACCGGGAGATTTCTCCTCAGTAACTTTTATACCTTTTTGGGATAAGGAGACTAAATTTAGAAAAAGGTTGTGAGTCCATAGTTAAGATCTTTTCAGACTCCTTAAAATTGAAAAGATTTCTGATTGACCTTGTCTTTGACACACTCATTAAAATGGTTTTGAATAGATGTCTTTTCAGTGCAAGTTTACCCCTTTTTCAAACCGATTAGACTATCTCTAAAAAAGGTACTCCCTGGAGTCTTCTTTTACATTTTTTCAAACTCTCTAAATGTGAAAAAAATATCGAGCTTACCTTCTCCGGGCTCGTTAAATTTACATTGAAGGGAGTTTCATTGTGTCTTGCTTAATCGAATTCCCATCTCTACATCTTTGGCCTGATGTCATCTCCATGTTGCTCTCAACTAAACATTTGAAGCATGCCTTATACGCAATCCTTGTAGCACTTTTTTCCTCTGCGACCTGACACCTTGACCCATGGAGGAATTTTCCCCGATGTCCTTTTCCTGCACATGTCTCCTTTCTTTGAGAATTAGTATGGTCCTTGCTCTTGGAACTAGTATGTTTGTTTGTGACACTCATTCCTCCTTTGTAAAGTATCATTCTTTTATTCTTTTTCACGTTCTTTAAAAATTTGAAAAAGACAAAAAAAATCAAATATCCAAAAAAGAGGGTATGAGAAATATGTATTTTCTTTTTGGCAGCACAAAGAGTCTCCCTTGGACAGAGCACATCCTTTCATTTGTTCATCAAGAATTGGGATCTAGTATAACCTTAGGAAGTTGTTCTCTCTACATAGAGCTATGTCCTCCTTCATTTGGTTACTCTTCCAAACACATGGAGAGTTTGTGTTGCCTCCTACATCGTGAACTTATGTCAATGCCATGCTTCCTGAGTATAATCATCTTTCATGTTTTTTTCCAAGGGAAGTTTCACCCAACCTGAGTTGGTATTTCTACAGTTTGTCTCTTGACCTCATGATTCGACGATCTAGAGAGTCTAGACAAGTCCTGATTTAAAATTGATGAAGTTCTCTGCCTGATCATCGAGATCCTCATGGATTTTCCCAACGAGCCATCGAATACCTCAGGGTAATGAGTTATACACTCCTATAGTACTCCTACCTCATTTTTAAAGATCTTGAAGTTGTTGCTCGAGCTCTGAATGACTCATCTCCAGCCATCGGGCGTTACTGGCTTCTTGAAGATGGATAATATATTTGTATATCATTGATTTTGAGATGTAGATACATTATGTATTGCTCACATTACACTTGATATATTCATATGACATGGATCTACATTTTATTTTATTGGAATCTATGATTTATTTGATCCTGAGCATGGGTATGCCCACCTCAGAGAGACAATTGTTATTTTGCAGATGGCACCTCCCGAACTTTGGTCTTGGGCTCACTTGATTTCATACATTGGTGAAGATATTGTAATGTATTTCATCCATCAGTTTCTCTTTTGACCTCACGCATTAGGGGGAATCTGTTATAAACCTAAATTTCTCTATTCATTCATGCATGGCCTTGTCCCTCTTACTTGCATTTTTTGCCAAAGCACCGCTGAGTAACTTTTCTTAAAAAATCATTTTTTAGAATATGTATGCGCCCTACACCATTAGTTCCCTTGTACATATGCTTTCTACACCACTACATATCATGTACATATGCATTATGCACCATTACATCCAACGTACACTTGCAAAAGTTGCAAAAAATAAAAAGTTGCGAGGAATTCATTGAAATTTACGGGCTATTGATAGTTTCCTAACTAATCCACCTGCTATAGCCCATCACCCAACCGAATAACCATCCTTTTTTCATATAAAGGTATTTGTTTGGGTCTCATTTCGTATCTAATCACAAGAACAATGAAACTCTTCTCGATTTCACTTCCCCTCCTTGCCCAATATATTGCTTCCTTTTGTGAGAAGTTGCATTTAACCCATTCACTTTCATAGAATATATCAAAAGGCTGAGAGAAGAATTTCATACAAGGTTGAATTGGAGCATGGTGAAGTGGATCTTGGACCAAGTTCGCAGACCAGTGGTTGAATTACGTTGTAAAGGCATAATATTCGTGTTATGAATAAAATAATTACACATTGCTATCCCAAATGATGGTGTCTTGAGTAATTTTATTTGATTTATGCGTGAAATTATAACATCTAACCCTATCTTATATATGGAATAACATTATGTTAGTTGTTTTTTTAACCTTTGGATGCAGGTCATCCCTAGGAGGAGGCGTGCAATCATTGGAACTTCCAAGCATGAGGAGATCATCACCAGACGTGGGATTAGAGGTATAGTTACTCGATCTCTTCTCTTTTCTTTCTTTATATTAGTTTTTGTATGTTTGGGGTATTATTTAGAATTAATTATCTTTTAGACGGTTATTTTCTCTTCCTACATTATGAACCCTGGTGTAGTTAAAGGGGGGGTTTTCTCGCTAGAAGATGGGCCATAGATTCAGTACCTATGAAACTAGTCAGACAAACTATTAACGGGCCTAAAATACACAACATTAAGCATGCAAAGCATTATATTAAACTACATTAACCTATGATTGAGTGATGTTGAGCCCGGTGAATTCCATGCCTACTAGGTTCTCAAAAATTAGATTATTTTTTGGTCTACTAGTTTAATATGCAGTTGAAAATCATCAAGACAAAGTAGAATCTCATGATAGGCTTCGTTCTGCTTGACCAACACTTTGCCGATAAGATATTTCATCTGACATTATAATTCAAATATTTAGTGATACTTTTCTTCCCTGGTGTGTGAATAAATTATGTTGGGAATTCAAGAGAACATTTCCACATTCAAAACTTCATCCTCAATGAAATGCCTATGGACCCATGTGTTAGCATCGGAAGTCACTCCTGGATTGCTTGCAGAAGCAGAGCCCGACACCCATCAGTTTAATGTCACGATTTGTTTATAGAGGGGTGATCGAATGGAGGGAAACTCAGAACAATATCATTTCAACTCTGAAACTAGGCCAGGCATGCATGGGCGAGTGAGGTCTTAGAGAAACTTCAAACAGTGAGTTGTAATAAGGGTGAATAGGTGGAAGACTTGCATGAGAAGAGTGCGGGGGACTGTTCCAAACATCAGGTTCCTAACAGACTGTGAGAGAAGGCATCTGGAGGCAAGATCTTCTTACAACCAAATGCAGAAAACCAGAGAAAACAGTCATGCAACAATAAATCATTTATCATAACATAACTGTGCTAATTCACGCGAAGCATTCGATCATGAACCCTCGGGTATCAGATGAAAACACAGATGGAAAAGGAAATTTGTTTGTCATAAAACAAGAAATCTCAAACACAGATGCATAACCATAGAACTAGAAAGATAATTAAAACTTTACAGTCGGGAGCTTTGCTCAACCATCGATAGATACAAAAATGGAGAAAACGCCTCCATATACTCAAAACAAAAACAACAACAAAATTGATATGACGCATTAAAAGCTTTTCATCTACATGGCTTCTGATAGTCAACATCTGTAGTCTCTGCAACTTATGGCAGACGTAATCGAACTCCTGACAGTTTCCTAGGCGAATCGACGTGCCTTTAATTCGTTGCCGGACCTTCCCATTATGGCGGAGGAGATGTCTAACCACTAGCAACTACTTCAATAACTGCTTCATTGGGATTGAGGATGGCCCGACCAACTTGGCACTTCTGTGACGTGGAGGACTCTTTGCGTTGCCACCTGGATTAGCTGAACGACCCGATGAATAGGCGAGGAGGCCTGTGTGGAGGATGGGGCGCATAATGGGAGTGGTGGAACTGAGACTATGAAGGTGGAAATGAGAGGTGATGAGGTGTGAGAGGGACAACAAAGGAAGACACAAGGCAGAAGACAATAGGCTGAGGGGGCAGGAGACGTGATATAATGGGCTTTCTTTTAGCGGGAGGCTGATGTGGAAAGGAGCAAGACACGCAATGGATAATGAGTGGATGATGAGGTGCGGGATGGACCATGTGGATGGAAAATGGGAGAGGTTAAAGGGAAAGGGCCCTGCCATATGGCCATGTGGGGGAATAGGTGGCAAGGAGGGAAATGGTGTAAAGGCGACATGCCAAGGAAGGGGCCCACAAGTTTAAATGAAGGAAGGCAAAGGGAGTCGGGATCGCCTATGCGCCATTGATCTGGGCTCTCCAATCGTAGCCGTCGAAAATATGCACCCTGAATTCCGGACCCCCTCGCTTAAAGGTACAAAGGCAGGGGGGGGGTCCGGAATCACCATGCGCGCCATTGATCTGGGTGCTTCGATCATGACCGTTGAAAAGGTGCGCCCTCGATTCTGGACCCCCCCCCTCCACTTAAAGGTAGAAAGGTGGGGGGGCTCCAGAATCCTATGTGCGTCGTTGATCTGGGCATGCGAATCTATGCTGTCCAAACTTGATTTGAAATTAAACACGGACGCATTTGCATCCTGAACTTAGGACAAGTGGGTTCTCAACCCATTCTTTGCATTCTAACCCCCTTACAAGAAATATCGCTAACATTCGGCTCTATGGGGGATAGAGTCATCCCTGTGATGTTCTAAGAACACTTTTGCAGATTCAGTGCCTTACTGTTGGGCTATGGAGTCATTTATTAAACTGAAAACAAAAACAAAAACAATATTTACAAGGCAAAAGAGCCGACTGCGGCTCACAAAAAACATTTTTTCCAGAAATGCCCATTTACTAGGCCACTAAAAACTTCTTTGCCTTCTAGATCCTGTAGCCTGTAAGTGTTGTTTGAAAATACTTCAAGGATCTTAAAAGGCCCAAAACAGAGGGCATCAAACTTACTGTGCTTTCCCTTGTCTTGCCTGGGTGCGTCCCATTTGAGCACCAGATCGCCCAGCTCAAATTCTTTCTTTTTGCTCTTCCTGTCAAAAGCCTGCTTGATCTTCTGTTAGTGATTATAGGCCCTGTCCATGACCTGTTCTCTGATCTGCTACACCTCCACCATCTGATGAATCCTTCTGACCACATGGTTAGGTTATCCTTCAAAGTCTTGGAGGAAATTCGCCACAGATAAGGCAATTTGAGTCGGGAAAATGACCTCTGTTCCGTAAACAAGTTGGAAAGGTGAGATGCCCAGGGATTTCTTTGTTGTTACCCAATCAGCTGAAAGAGAAAATTTGAGCTTTGAATCCCAGGCCCTTTTATTATCTTCCAACAATTTCTTAATGAGCTTGACCAGGCTTTTATTGGAAGATTCTGACAGTCCATTCCCCTGAGGATAATACAGAGTAGAGTGAACCAGTGAAATCCCAAACTGTTCACAGAACTTGACCAGAGGCTCAGACCTGAAGGGGGCGGCATTGTCAGTGACAATCCTGTTCAGGAAGCCAAATCTGGCTATGATGTCTTCCAAGAGGCTGATGATTACTTTGTGAGAAGCGCTCCTGGTGGGGACAGCTTCTATCTACTTGGTGAAATAATCAGTCACAGTGAGGATCCATCTGTGCTGGCCACTTGACAGAGGATGAATGTCTCCAATGAAATCTAATCCCCACTGCTGAAAGGGTGCTGAAACCACTACAGGCTTTAATGGCAGAGATTTGAGTTGTTGCTTACCTGAGAACTTCTGGCATTTGATGCAAGCTCTGACTTCTCTACAGACCTTAGGGAACAAAGTAGGCCAGTAATACCCAACCCGGAGAATCTTGTGCATTGTGGTCTTCCAAAAATGATGACCTCCGCAGAGATAGCTATGGAAATCGAACATCACCTTATGGGCTTGCTATGGGTCCAGACACCTTAGTAATACCCCTAGAGGGTCTTTCCAATACAAGGCTTGGTAAACGAGGCAATATCTGACTGCTTTGAGCTTTAAATCTTTGGCCTTAATTTTTCCCAATCCATCAAGGGACCTTAATTCTTGCGGAAAATACAAGATATCTTTGTACCAAGGACATGCTGCTAGTGGCAGGGTGATCTAAGAATCCTTGTCGGATGACTCAGCTTGCTCATTGATGAATTTAATTCCCAAATCTTTGTAATTGGATTCAGCCAGCAGCTTGGCCAAACCTTGCCCCTTTATCAACTTGGTGGGCTTAATCTCTAGGTCGAACTCTAGGATCTTGGCGATCCATTTACCTCTTCTTCCGTCTGTGTCTGGCTGTATGAGGATGTCCTTCACAGAGGCCAAAGGAACATACGCAGTGATCCTTGAATGCAGGACATAGACTCTGAAAGCTTTGAGGGATTTCACTAGGGCATAGGCCTGCTTCTCCATGATCTCGTACCTAAGTTCAGCATCTCTCAACGCCTTGATGTACAAGGCAATAGGTTGCTCTCGCCCTTGATCATTTTTCTGCAACAAGACTGCTGCTACTGTATCATAAGAAGCAAAAGAAAAAATCAGGAAATCTTTAGAATAATCAGGACTGATTAGCACAGGTGCCTCAGTCAACGCCTTCTTTATTTGGAAAAAAGATTCCCTGGGTTCAACAGTCCATTTCACTTCATTTCCATTCCTGAGCATGGCTGTGATGTGTTTCACTAACTCAACAAAATTCGAGACAAATCTCCTCAAAAAATTTATCCTCCCCAGGAAATCTTGAACTTCCTTCTTAGATCTGGGCAGTGACAGGGTCTGAATGGCTTCCACCCTACTAGGATCAATCCTCACTCCCCCAGTTGATATTATATGGCCTAACAGTTTCCCTTCATTCATTGCAAACAGAGATTTCTTGGGATTTAGGGAAAGGCCAAACCTGCGACACTTCGCAAAAACTTTCCTTAGGTGGCAGCAGTGTTCCTTGTCAGACTTGGAGAAGAATGTTATGTCATCCAGATAGATCACCACAAACTTGTCTTTCTCCCCGATGAAGGCTATGTCCATGGCTCGCTGAAATGTTGCTCCTTCATTCTTGAGTCCGAAAGGCATCTTGGCATACATGAATGTGCCCCAAGGAGTGGTGAAGGCCGTCTTTTCTCTTTCCTCAGGCATAACTGATATCTAATTGTAGCTAGAGAAACCATCAATCATGGATATTCTAGATGCACCAGTGACCTTCTGCAATATGTGTTCCATGTTGGGCAAGGGATAATTGTCTTTCCTTGAGCTTCTATTTAGGTTCCTGAAATCAACACAGAGTCTGATTTCCCCATTTTTCTTTCTTACCAGGACCAAATTGGCCACCCAATCGGAATATCTCAAGGGGACAATGATTTGGGCATCTAGCAAATTATTTACTTCTTTCGCCATGACAGGTAGTAGTATGGGATTTATCGGTCTTAGCTTATGCTTGAATGGTTTATCCTCTTCCTTTAGTGGGATCTTGTGCTCAATGACCGATGTGTCATACGTTTTGAGGTCTTCGTAGGTCCATGCGAACACATCAGCAAACTCTCTCAGCAACTCAGTATATTCGGCCCTCTGCTCCTCGGTCAAACTCCTTGAAAACTTGACAAATTTAGGCTCTTCTGGTGTGCCTATGTTGCACTCAGCTATGTCAACATCATCATCTAAAACTCTACCCTTTACTTCCACATCATTCCCATCGAACAACCTTTCTAATGGGATTAGTCCTTTCGGAATGTGATTGCTCGATAGTTGAATAATCTGGTGGTTAGCAATTTTATTCAAAAACTCCCCAGGGTGATGGTCACCTTCCATGTCAGGATCCTCATCAATGTGTAGCGTGGAGAAGTCATCAACAGATTGGAGAAATTTCTCGATTTCCTGATCATCTTCAAATACTTTCCAATGCTTGACATTGTCCGGTATAGAGGGCCTATATTTTATTTGAATCTCCAGTTTGGCCATAGGCGGCAGGGGAAATTTGAGCAGACTAGCTGAGATAGCTAGAGAATCAGCTGAAGTATTTTCTTCCCTTGGAATGAAAGAAATGTTGAAATCCAAGAAGAAATTATTGACTAGGTCCCATACCTCATTTCTGTAATTCTTAAGTCGGGGATTTTTAGTACGATAGGCATTTCTGGCCTGTTGGACTACCAACTCAGCATCTCCAAAAATTGCTATTTCTTTAATTTC
>JASDQU010010408.1:145799-157019 GCA_032191745.1 Picea mariana | reverse complement strand
GGTATATTTCCATTTACTCTTCAAGATTCATTTTCTCTCATGTGGTAGCAAGCCTATATCTCTTCTTCACGAATGGAAGTTGGAGATACCCATTTCCATGAGGATAGATAAAAGTAGAGGGATTGCAAAAGGGAAGAACCAACGAACTAGAAGGTGTCCATAGAGAATAATTGAAGTTAGGAAATAAACCAAAGGATGATGATGGCTCATATTGACAGGATACAGAGTCATAGGTGGAAAAGGTCTTGATCATGGGGATGGTCATATAAATCCATGAAGGTTAACAAACACAAGTCTAGATCATAATTTTCCCATATTGAGAAGCTTCATTTCTAAAATTCGAAAGAAATGCATCAACGTCTAGAATATTATAAGAGGAATAAATTCCATGGGATGGAAGTACTACATTGGAGAGGGAACACAATTTAACATTGAAACCATTTGTGCATGATCATGAAGATATGTTGTTGGGTGTGAATTTGATGTTTGAGCCAATGATAGGTGTGTGTGATCCCCAAAGTTGTATCCATTCATATGTTCTCTTCCCTGTCACTCGATTTGGAGGGGTGATATTGGCTTGAGAAAGTGACAAGAAATCATTATTCAGGGATAAACGAGAAGATGGATCCCTATGGGAATCCAACAACTAGTGTTTTTTGAGGATTCCTTCATTGGCTAGATGGTCAACAAATTAATTGATTGCTTGACATGGGAGGGAATTATGAATTCAATCTTAGGAAGTAGATATTGAATTTTCTTTGAACTTCCTTCTAGATTTCAATTAAGGGGAACCTTGTTGATTGGAGAGACCTACTGCATCTTTTTTATCATTCAAATAATGATATGTGAATCCCCTTCCGATACAAGTTTATTATATATTTTTCAAATGGATATGATAAGGACATGTTCTAGCGATTTAATTTTCTCATAATTGTTGTTGTCAATGCCAATGTTTTCCACATAAATCCATAGGATATCACCCTTGTCATTTCATAACACTCTACCTAGACAACTAGGTCTAGGGTTATGTTTGACGCATCATCGAAGTTGAGCTAGATAAAACCAAAGGGAGGGAAAACCAAAAGGTCATGAGGGGTGGGATGAGAAGTAGGTATTGGATGGCTATGGGTAGAGGAAACGTTATGGAGATCTAATTCCTTGAGGATGCTCTCTTCCTAAGCAAGGAATTTCCAATCTTGTTCTAACCACTAGTAGGTGAGGGTGGTTTCATGGATGTTTTGTTTGATCATTTACCATAGAATATTGAATTTCAAGTGCTAATTCTTGAATATATTTCTATTTTTATCCTTTCATACTTCCCAATGAAATAATATACGTAGGATCTACTAGTACCGATTGAGAATTATGTTGGAGAATTCAGTTGGTCACAAATTTTTAATGGTATCAATTAAGATGTTCCTATTTTGATATGTTGTTCTAAAGGTTATGGTCCCTTAATCCAATATCGTAGATGGTAGGGGGTATGAATTAATAAGGTGATCTATGGATTCTACTTTCTAGAATCATAGGGGGGAAAGTCCAGACCAAAAAACCCACTTTGAATCAATTTGGATTAGGTTAAGATTTTACCATTATCCAATAGCTAGAGAAAGAAGAAGACATTGGGCCATAATTTTTTCTACCAAATTTTAATTCACATTTCAAGTTGGAGTTTCTCTTGATGATCCACTATTAAATAATAGGCTTACTTGATATAGAAACAAACTTGAGGCTTATATTCCGATACGAGATTATCCTACTCTTCTTGAATCTTGATTTTTCTATTTAGTAGGTCTTGCCAGAATATTTCCTAGTCAAGATAGGGTGGAATATGATGCGGTTAGTATTTGGAATCCATGATCTCCATTGAACCTATTTATTTAAAAGGTTCCAATAGTTTTGAAGAAACATTTTTCCTTTATTTATCACACTAGATATTATATGGTGTAAATTTTCTTGAGCGTTTTAAGCAGAGTGTTGTTACCAAGAATTGTCCTAGAACAAGTTGCGGCTTTCGTTTTAAACCTTATAAAAGAAATGTTGTTTAATTAGTTACTTGTTATACTAGTTCAATCTATCGATAAGAGACCCTGTGATGCTTCCTTCTAGGCATATGAGAGGTTTCAGTTTTTGGGAAACAATTTCCATGCCAAATTCTACTCCATAGACCACCTTTGTTGTTGAGCCAACTCCTCCATGTATTGTCTTCAAGTATTGAACTAAGAACTTATGGATGTATAATCCCTATGTACCCTATGAGTTTAAGTTGAAATATTTTATCGCATGCAGTGAATGACCACTTCCTTTCGTTTCAAGCACCTTCCTAGAGGATGGATCTATGAAGATTATGAACATCTTTCAAAATAAATTTTGTAGTAAAAAAGGTGGATAAAAGGTAAAGAGGCATTGCTTGCAAGATTGATTTGAGAAAGAGAAGATGATTTGAAATGTTAATAAAATGGAAAGAACAACTCGAAATTTTGAAATACATCTTGGAAAGAAGTTTCTCCCAAGAGGAGTTGTGGAGTGCATATTCAACAAGAGTTGCACTCAAATATTTGGGTAAAGGGGAGCTTCATTGGAAACCAATAGGAATTCAAAAAGGATATTATTAGTGGCTTTGGCTTCCCGAACAATAGGAATTCCCATAATCATTGTGTCGTCAACAAATTGATGATGGGAGATAGGAAGATCACCTTCAAAGAATTTGAGTCATTTGATTTTTTTTCCTGTCACTGCTACCTTTAACACCTTTCCAAGACCCTCATCCATTAGGATAAAAAGGAAAGGAGATAGGGGGTCTCCTTTATAGATGTCGTCATAAGGGGAGAAGGTAGTAGAGGAGAAATTGAACATGATAGAGAATAAAGTATAGTAGGTAAGGGACATAATCCACTTGACATAAATTAATAAAAAACAAAATCTTTAAGGATGTCATAGATGTATTTACAACTAAGTATGTCAAAGGATTTAGACATGTCTAGTTCAAAGAGCATTCGATGGGACCTAGTATGTTTCAGAGAATGAATAATTTCATGAACTAGAATTGTGCCATCAAGAATTTGGCAGCCATGTACATAACATATTTTCTCTAGAGATATTAAGGTGGGAAGTATTAGTTTGAGGTGATTTTATATGAAATTCGTATTAATTTTATAAAATACATTGAAGTGGGAGATGGTTTTTAATTTTCTTGGATCCTTCACTTTTTCTTCCTTTGGAAGCAGGGCCAAAAGGTAGTGTCAAGGGTTGGTAAAAAAATTGAAAATTTGCATGATTCCTCCATTTACTCCCATACATTATGTTTGATATTCAACCAATAGGATTGGATGAGGTTCATTATAAATCCATATAGACCTAGTAATTTACTTCTTGGCATTTTCGTCACCAACTGTTCAACTTCCTGTAGTGAAATTGACCTTAGAAGGGACTCATTCCATTCCTCTGAAATGAGTCTGGGGATGTGGCAGTTGATTTTTTGGATGTCAATCTTGTATTTAGTTGAGGTTTTGTAAGAAGATATTTGTAAAAGTTCACTATCTCCTTTTGAATATATACATGGTCCTTGACAAGGTTTCCATGTATGTATTTTATAGAGGCAATCCTAATGTGATGTTGAAACTGGATCATGGATCTGTGAAATACTTTAGAGTTTGTTTTCACCCTCTTTAAGCCAGTTTACTCTTGATTTATGTTTCCAGATAAACCTCTCTCTCCCTCTCTCTCTCTCTCTCTCTCTCTCTCTTGCTCTCTTGTTATGATCCTCCAATTGATCTTCAAGCAAGGATTTGGATTTTTCCATTTGTTGAGAGTGGCTTTCCAAGGTCATATCTTGTTGGATCTGCTTCATATGCAATTCAAGATTTTTCTTGGTTTTGAAAATGTTTTTGAATTTCTCTTTATTCCATTATGTAAAATGAATATTGATGTGTTTTCATTTTTGTTGAAATATGTACATGAGAGATTCAATGTGTTATTTTGACCACCAAAGTTTAATGTTGTCTTGGAGAGAAGGGTGGTCAAGCTAGAAACTTTCAAATCAAAAGGGGAAACTTTGGGGGACTCTTTGAACATCAATTTTTATTTTGAGGGGTCAATGTTTCAATCCTACACTCAGGAGGAAATAATTTGTTAAGTGAAGTCCAAAAAATATGAGGGATTTTGATACCAAAAAGTGATCAATCCTTTATGCTACTTGATTGTATCCACGTTGTTAGTTGTTCTAGGTGTGTAATCCATTGATTATATATAATTCTATCAATTTAAATTTTTATATAACTTATTGGAAGGATTGTGAGTTTTTTTCTAATATTTTGACTTTGCACTTACTAAACGTCGTTTTTTGGCTAGTAAGGTTATTGTGTTAAAGTCTCCCCTAATTAACTAGTGATTTTCCATGATGATATTAGTTATTCCTTGAATGGAGGTTAGAAAGAAGTTTTACATTGAGATATTGACTAGATTCCATAGGAGTATGAGTCCCCCCGCACTTCCCTAAGAATCTACTACAATGGATTGGTATCCCTTCCAAACTCTCGGGGATAAATTTGAGATCAAATTAGTGAGACATTATGTTTCTTAAATCATCATAATTATGGGTTGTTATTTAATGATTTGGTTGTTAAGTATCCTATGGTTTATTTTTCCATTCAATCCACAGATGTTCTAGGAGACAACCTTCATGGAACATTGGTATGGGTGTGAGGGAACTTGTCCATAATGAACACTATTCTACCATAATTGACTAATAGTTTCCCAAACTCTTGGATGAGTTGTTTATTACTTTCACGACCCCATTTTTTCCCTCTTTTAAAATATTGGAATTTTTATTAGAGGAATTGGTTTTAAACCCTTAGGAGAAATAAGAGTTATTACCTTTAGAATTCATGCCTCGACATTCAATAATTTGAACGAGGGAATATTTTAAAATATAGACTTTTTGGTCAGTGATAGAATTTAGATCTTGTCATTCATGAGCCACTATGATAAACTAAATATCCATATCATTAAGACACATATCATCTCCATAATATGAATTGTGCCAATATAGATTTTCCTCCTATGTTTTATCTTCGTGATCTATTTGTTTTAGGGAGTTCATGTTCATTATTTTTAGGCATTTGACATTTTCCTCTGGAGTCTTTCTTGTGCCCTGTTCATTCTATGGGATTGGTTGTTGTGGGATTTCCTCTTGCGAATGTTGTTGGCTTCCTCCAGATTATGTGGTAGTATATTGTAACTATTTCTAGTTTTAATTCTCTTATTTTCCAATGAAGAGTAGGTCTCCTACTAGATCATCTTCTTGCTGAGATTCACTCAAAACCATTTACATATTTTGTGGACATAATATATGCTAATAGCAGTGGGAAATTTTGTGGAAATTATTGAAAGATATGGCCATTGATGCATATCCCCTCCCCTCTTAAGGGTTGCATGACCTCTTCTTCTTGGATGTTCAAATTTATGATCTGAATTGACTCTTCGGGCCTCCAATAAACCCTAAAACAAATGCTACATAGGTCACTTTTGATGTCACCTACAGGTTCAACTTATCTACGACCCTACTCTCTGGAGTTTATGGAATCCAAAAATTATGAGTACTAGCCTTCATGGTAGACTCTTCTCCAATGTAACCACAGGTTGTGACCATGGGCCAGCTCCCTTCGCAACTCTGTGCTTTGGAGCTTTTGTGAAAAACTTACCCACTTTTTCCCAATCTTCGAATCGACGAATTCAATTGGGACTAGATCTATGTTCCACAACCCTCTGACAACCAATGCCCGTGATTTACTTTGGAGTTCGACGTTCATAAGTTTTTGAATGCTTAAACACCTCTCCTTCCCGAAGTATAATCTACGCGATGCTATGGATTGAGTTCCATGCGTCATCTTCCAATGGATGGTTTTGATGGCTTTGACACTTAGGACTTTAGACCTTAGGAATTAACCTCTCGACTTCCCTCGAAGTGCTCTACCTTTGTAGTGAGGGAGATGACACCACATTTCCATGCAATTGACACTAAAGGTTTTATCTTCTTACCTCTATGGGATGTACACTTTTGGATCCCATGATCTAACGACATGCATCCTCCCTAGATCGATGACTCCTGTAATATTCGTTACTTCGCACCTCTAGAGTTTTATCTTTTCCTCACCTAATTTCCTCTGAATTTATTTTCTATCAAACTCCACGGATCTTCACCACGTTTTCTCCTAGATCCAATGGTCCATATCCACTTCTCTTCTCACGAATTCATGAAAAGTTGACTTTTGATCCAGGCAAAAATCCTATAACTCTACCTTCCATATTCTCCAATATGCTGCCACGTATCTCCTCTATAACCAATGACTATGATTTCTTCATGTCTTGAGGACTTTGGCAATCCATGCTCCTCAAATAGTTTAAATCCTCTAAAATATGAAGTTTCAAAATGCTCCATGACTATCCTCCGTGCAACTTTCCCAGATCTAACGGTCTAGACTGATTCTGCTTTCTTGGAACGGATCTCATACGTTAACTTGGAGAATATAAAAAGGTTCCTCCCAAAAAAATAATTCTCTCCCACTATATCTTCTGAGATTTTTCTTCTTCGAGACCTCTGACTCCTCAGAGCACCTTTTCAACACTTAGTTGAAATTTGACTTCTATGCACAACTTCCAACAAGTCTTATCCTTAACTCAACTTCTTTGTGAGAAACTATGCATGCCTTGCAACCATTTGTTACTCAACCCAATTTCTCGTCCTGAACGAAAGAGATTAAGCATGTTTCCACCTACTCACACCTTGCGAGGTCTCCTTCACTTCTTTTCAAACAAATCTTAAAGATAATCCTCCTGATATTCTGAGTCAAAAGACTCTATCAATGCACTCATTGTGGACAACGTGCACTCCTTGTAAATAAAAATTTCAAGTTATCTCTTCTGAGCTTCTAAGTCAAAACAGACTCTGTAAATGCGCTCCTTGCAAAAAATATGCACTCCTTGCAAATAAAAAGTTCAAGTTATATCTTCTTAGATTTTGAGTCGAAAAAAACTCTTTCAATGCACTCCTTGAAGATAATATGCACTCCTTGCATGAGCTCGTGAAGATAAACAATTGAAACTTATCTTTAATATCTCAAAGATTCAGACATTCAACCATGTAAATGCATTCATAGAATAAGAACAAGAAATAATAGAGAGTTACAAGTAAACATAAATCCTACCATTCATTCATTCAGATAGACACAACAATAGAAACACCATGCATTTGGGGATCAACGCTTCTCTATTATATTCATTCAATGAAAATTTACATGGGCTCATACAATACTCTGATAGGATTTGACAAATTCTACAACAACTATATCAATAACTTCAACAACCTCTTCTGGGTAACAATACATTTATTTATACAAGAGGACTCATAGATTTTCCCTCTAACTTCCTGAGTTCTATCCTATTGAATTAAAAGCTATCAACTACTAAGGATTTATTACAATAAATGTCCGAAACAAAAAAATAAGAGAAAGTGCTTTGAATATGTACTGCAAGATACTACATTAAATAAAAATACATTCCCCATCGATCTCATGTGATGGCTCAACCTCCAAACATTTAAGATCATCTTTATTTACAATCTTTTATAGATATTACATTGATATGCCAACTTTGAAATTCAAATATTCTTGAAAATGCACATTGGGGTGCTGAGTTGTCCCCCACTCACGCTTTGCTAACGATGATCCTACATCATACTCCTATAGACAAAAATTCATGGACTCCTGTCCATGAGCTCCTGCACTGATTTTCCATGCTTTTATATATCTGCTTCATTTAACCAAGTGGCATCTTCCTTTGGGTTTTCTTTCCACTTTACCAAATACTCAAAATAACTCTTTCTTAGGGTCTTCTTACCAATTCTTTGATCTATGATATTCTCCATATGCGTATTTTTTTCTACAAGCATCTGCTTCACCCACTGAATCTGTTTATGATCTTCTGATCCTCTAGTATCATCTTACCTTTAAGGATACATGTCTGAAATGTATAATATGGGCGATATACCCACATCTTCTCGAATCTCTATGTCATAATCATTTTTATCAAATTTTCTTAGAATCTTGCATGGTCCTATCTTCTTAAGCTTTAGCTTATTATATGTTCCTCTTGGGAACCTTTCCTTCCTGAGATGTGCCTGAACTTGATATCCTACTTCAAATTGAAGTTGTCTCCTATGTTGATCAACTCTGTGCTTGTATTATTTACTGCTTCTCTGCAACTGTTCTTTGATATGATTATGAAGCTTCTACATTTCTGCAACGAAGTCTTTTGCTCCAACACTTTTGAATTAATTCTTATCTAGATATCTCAACTATGATACTCCTCTTGGATTCATTCCATACACTATCTGGAATGGACTCTTCTCTGTACTTATGTTTACTGAGTCATTGTATGCAAACTTTGCTTGTGCTAGAATTTGGTCCCACTGGCTATGATGTTCAGTGACCAAACTTGTCAGCGAATCTCCTAAAATCGGATTCACCACCTCAGTCTATCCATACATTTGAGGGCGATATGCATAACTGAAGGATAGTTCTTTTCCCAGTTTCTTCCACAATGTTCTCCAGAAATGACCAACAAATTTGGTATCTTAGTCTGAGACAATACTCTTGGAAAACCCATGAAGTCTCACAACTTCTTTGAAAACCAAGTTTCCAATGTGTGTTTCATCATTAGTCTTCTGGCATGGGATAAAGTGTGCCATATTTGAAAATATATCAACTACCAAAAATATGGAATCACTTCCTCTTTGTGTTATTGGCAATCCCAACACAAACTCCATGCTTATTGCATCCCAAGGCCTCTCTGGAATAGGAAATGGTTGATACAATCTAGTGTTTTATTTCTTTTCCTTTGCATATTGAAAGATGCTACATCTGTTCACAAAATTCTTCATGTCTTCTCTCATACGTGGTCAATAGTACAAACGAATCAACTGTGCAAATGTCTTGTCATGGCCAAAATGTCTAGCTAGACCTCCACTATGCTTTTCCTTCAACAAATTTCCTCTCATCGGGAATTTTGGTATGCACAACTGGCAACTTTTAAACAAAAATCCATATTGAATCAGATACTCTGTCCACTAGCTTTTGTCTATGAGCATAGGATTTTCACATGCTTCATATGCCTCTTTAAAATTTGGATCATCAAAATACATGTCCTTAAGGTGTTCAAACCCTAAGGTTTTCACTTGAAGTTTCTACAGAATTAGACATCTCCTGATCAATGCATCAACAACTTTGTTAGCTTTACCAGAAATATGTTTATTGAAAAATGTAACGCTCCCCTAGCCATCATCCAATCCACTGGCCGAGTAGACACTACTTTGCGGAACAACATCATTTTATGCTTAATTAATAACACAAAATTACTGCTGACATAAATAATCGACAGAATTAACATTAATTCATATGCACATCAGAATACATGATAAATATAAATACACAGACATGCAAAACATAATTAAAAGATCGTCTGGTACTTATCTTTCAAACGGTGGTAATTCCACCAACCAGGTGTAGGCCTTCCATGAACCTCTCAACCTTAGACCACACTACTCATTAAGCTTAGTAGTGGGTCACCCTCGAGCTGGGACTAAGATCCATCCCCAAGGCAAGGAATCCTAGGCTAGGTTGAGGTTACAGGGAAAAAACAACACAAAATGACTGGAAGGATTCTTCCCAGGATGCCATCTTATGCCTACTACTCTCAGACTCTCATTCCCCACATGCCTATTCCGCCTAGGAGTATACACCTTCACAAGCAGAGTCCATTGGTGCTACACCTCCCTCTATGGGTCTTGACAACAGGCCGGATCAGGAAGTCTCAGAGCTTGAAGCTGGTGTTGTACACTCTCTGGAAGAAACCACTTCCCAGCAAACTCTCTCACCTAGAGAGTGTTGTTCACATGCCTGACAACCTGCCTCTTCCAACAACAATCACCTCCCTCAACTGGACAGAGGTTACACATAGGCTAAGCATGAACTCACACTGGCCAGTGAGCCACGCATAGTCCAGCACTGGGTGGCCGCAACAACCAACTGGGAAAACAAACACGGGCTTCCCAAATAGGCTCAACAATCATGAAATAGACTCACGATTTTGGTTTTGGGATTGCACAAGGTGTACAGAGATCCCATGCATAGTCTCAAATTGTTCAGATAGAGTTTGTACCGTCTATCTCATAAATCAACACAGGCTTTTTGGCTTTCAGGGATGCACCAAGGTATTCTTGCAGAGGTCAGATTGTTCATGTTCAGATGGTCGGCTGGAATGGAGGCGGAACCCCCATCATGGCTCATCTCAGCCATTTTGTTTTCATGTGCCTGGGTTTGACACTTGTCACCCATGCAACTGCATGCATTCCTTTAGCATGTGTTCCTTCCATTTCGAAGTTGCTTGTCTTTCCAAAAATAACTTAGGATAAAACATAATATTCACATGTCTTTTGGAATAATATATTAATATTGTCCCCCAAGGACTTAAGCCCCTAGGCTTAGCCCCCTAGGCTCAACACTTAGCCCCTCTTCCCACCTTCCAGCCCCTAATCCATTTCCCACTCTGTGGAAGATTATTCCCCCATCACTCATTCATCGTGGTCAGTCTACACGTGGCAGTGCTTATAATTTTATTAATAATGTGCATAGATACATGTACAAAATCAGGCTCTTGGCCTTCAACATTTAGGCTCTCTAGCCTAACAATCACATAATCCCACTAGCTTATATAAAGTTTTCTCACCAGCCTATAAAAAATATTTACAACTGTGCTCAGCCTTGGGGACATTACAATCCCCCTCCCCTTATTTCTGCACTGTCCTCGATGCAACTTTACACAGCTTCTGCAAGATTTTCAAAAATTTCAAAAAGATGCGGGTACTTTTCCCGCATAACATCTTCATGCTCCCATGTTGCATCCTCAGGATCGTACTAGGTCCATTGGACCTTTACAAGCTTTATAGCTCGATTCCGGAGCTGTTTTATTTTCCTGTCCAATATGTGCACAGGATGCACTTGCAGGGAACCTTCTGGTTCCACCTGAATCACATTCTAGTCGATAACATGATTAGCATCAGGTATATATTTCTTAAGAAATGAAACATGAAACACATTATGTACAGTCATAGATGCAAGTAATGCAAGCATGTATGCAACTGGCCCAATCCTTTCCAGGATTTCA
>JASDQU010010408.1:85271-102561 GCA_032191745.1 Picea mariana | reverse complement strand
TCGATGTCTTTGTCAGCATGAGGGAGATCGCAGATAAGCTCCGCAAACACCAGGGACTTTTTAGCTTTGGACTTTGTAAATTCGAGATCGAATTCATGAAGGATGATGATCCATTTAGAGTATTTGCCCCCAAGCACTTGACGTGTCAAGACGTGGTACATGGGGTTTGAGTCCGCAATCACCGTGGTGGTGCGTAGTAAGATGTAATGATGAAATCTTTGGACAGCGATAACGGCTGCCAGAGCCAGTTTCTCTACATGTGAATATCGGAGTTCAGGTCCAGATAGACTCTTGCTTAGGTAATAGATCACATGTTCCTCACCGTTGGGGTCCTCATGGACTAACACCATTGCAATAGTGGAAGTGGAGGCAGCTAAGTAAAGGATGTAGTCCTTTGTGTACTGCGGAGGATGTAACAAAGGTACGTGGGTCAGAGCATGCTTGAGAGCATCAAATGACCATTGAGTGATGTCATCCCATATGAAAGGGGTGTTTTTCTGCAGTAACCACATGAATCCTTTAGGTATCTCAGCGTAGTTACAAATGAAATGGCGAAGGAAGTTTTCTTTTCCTTGCAAACTTTGGAGTTGGGTTAAATTAGTAGGTGGGGTAAGGCCAGAATAGCCTTAATCTTTAAGGGATCCACCCTAATCCTGTCTTTAGAGACAATAAAACTGAGGAGTCGACTGGATTCGATAGCAAAAATGCATTTATGTGGGTTCAAGCAGATACGGTAGAACCGATATTGGAGAAAGATAGCCCGTAAGTGATCAACGTGATCAGATTGATTGGATGAGTGGGAAGGTAAGTCGTCGAGGTAAGGTTCTGCGATATGCTTGATATCATGGAAAGCATACGACATGGCTCGCTGGAAAGTAGCACCAACATTTTTGAGACCAAAAGGTAGCTTCTGATAGGCAAAAGTTCCCCATGGGCAGATAAAGGCTGTCTTGTGTTGATCAGTAGGTAATATTTCAATCTGGTTATACCCGGAGAAGCTGTTCATGAAAGAGAAGATTATGCTCCCAATGCAATTATCAATATTCTGGTCAATGAAGGGCGTAGGGTAGTTGTCCTTTGGACAAGCCTTATTGAGATCCCGATAGTCAACATAGACACGGATGGTCCCTTGTTTTTTGGCAATCGGAACAAGGTTGGAGACCCATTCTGTCAAAGGGACAGGATAGATAAAGCCAGATTTTAAAAGTTTCTCAACTTCTGCCTTTATAGCCACGATTGTCTTGGGATGAACTGGGTGGAGTTTCTGTTGAATAGGTTTCACACCAGGGTAAGTCCTGATTTCATGCACGATGATCGAGGGGTCAATCCCTGGCATTTCCTCATAGCTCCAAGCGAAGACATCATAGAATTCTTTAAACAGAGCAGTGTAAGAGACGACTTCTTCAGGTGTGCAATTAGCACCAAGGTTAATGTTTTCCATGACACCTTCTTTGATTGAAATATCGATAACAATCATAGTGGATATGTTACCCATAATCCCCTCAATAAGAGTATCTTATGTGAGGATGGGAGATTGTGGAGCATCGATAACATCAGGAGGGAAGACAGAGTGTATGTCTTTGTGGATTTAGTCCAAAGGTGGAAGAAAAGAGGATCGATTATGATCCCAAGGTACGTCATCAATACTAAGCATCTCCATTATAGATTCGTCAATATTTGGGAAAATTTGGGAAATGTAATTGATTATAGATGATAGGGAATCCAACCATGAGGTGATCGAGTAGGCATCAGGAGCCAAGAAATGTGGGTTGGCTGGAGAGGGAGAGGCAGATTGAATAGCTACGTATGCGGTCTCGGCTGGGCTAAGTGGCATAGTGTCACTGAGCGCATCGAATTCCATAGGACTAGGTACAATCCAAGGATCAAATGATTCCAAAGATTGATAAGGCATAGTCGAAATCATATTGACAGTGGCAATATGATGCGTGGTGGGTGGAAGTGGTGTAGGGAAAGTACCCATAAGGCTGGAATATTTTAACAAGTCAACACCAACGCTTTCATACGTAACTTTGTGGTCTCCCAAAAAAGGAATGTTGTTGGTGACAGGGGCGCAAGCGTCGGGTGTACAGAAATCAAGTTGATCGATAGTGACAATTTTTCCTTGATGGGGGAATTGTACACATCAAAACACCGACAAGGCAATGATAGTCATAGCATAGAACCAACTTCTTCCAAGTAGTAGGTTGTAATCGAGGGGGGCATCGACCACCCTGACATCAATAGTAACAGTTTTTCTGCCCAACTGAACGGCTAAGGATTCTAACAGTCCGTGAGGATGAAAACCTTGTCCATCGAAAGCGCGTAACGTCGTAAGGGATTTGTTAAGGGCAGGTGATTTTAAACCTTTCCAATAAGATAAAGACATGACACAAGTAGAGTCTCCCTCATCCAAGATAGTTCGGTGGATTTGTTGATTGTGAACAACAACATCAATTTGGAAAGCTAGTTGGTGAGAGAGTCGAGGTTGATGATCATCCAGATTAAATGTGAGGTTATTTGATGACTCAGGATCAAAAGTGTTGATGGCAGCTGAGAGTGTTCTACGTTCGCTGGGACAGTGTTGTAGAACTTCTAAAGCGGACATCGCACACGGTGCTTGAGCCAAATCTTCAACAATGTTGTAGTTTTGGGTAGCTCGTGAACTAGGATTGAAGGTATACTTCTGGATAGTTCTCTTAGAGGGGCGTAAAATGGAGTCAAATGAGGGTTTCTCAATCTAAAGTGGCCTGGATGGAGGGCTAGTAGATGGAGGACTAACAGAAGATGGTAATGGGTCCGCTGAGGAACCGTTAGCGGGTTTCGCCTTATTAGGTTTAAATCGGTGTGTCATAAGTCATAGTGCGAGTGGTCAGATTAACCCCATTAAACATGTAAATATGGGCACTTGTAGAGGCCTCATCATGGGGTTGGTTGGAACTGCCCCCCTGGGGTGGGGGTTTGAGCAACCAAAGATTGTTGTGGTGGGAAAGGCTAAGTAAGCACAGCAGGTTGTGAATTTCCCTTAAACATCTTGGCCACTTCATCACGATGTGGACAGTCTCAGGTGTAGTGATCATCACCACAAATGAGACATGGGAATTTCAGTTTCCATTGTGGTTGTTTCCCAACAACAGGGGTTTGCGGTTGATTTTTTGGTTGTTCGTTGTTGTTGTTTTTCTGTGGTTTATTTCTTTCTTTCTTCTTTCCCGCAGGTTGTTGTGAAGGGGTTGATTGGACCGCATTCACCTCAGAGACCTGAGTTTGAGGGGGGGTAGAAGAGGGTGCAGTCAAACTGGGAGCAGGTGTCGGAGTGGACCGCTGGATTGTTCCTGTCGACTGGGAAGTAGATTGGGTTTTGATGGAGCCAATAACTCCATCTACGTCCAAGGTAGATGATGGTTTGGATGGGTAGTTAGTGGCATGGGTAGCATTTGGTATCAACTCGTACAGATTACCGGATTGTGAATAAACTAAATCTAAGTACTGAGCTCAGGCAATAGCTTCTTCCTCGGTGACTACACCACCCATGGAAACATCACGAGCGATCTGGGGTAACAGTGATTTAGTGAACCATTCCGTTAATAATTGGTCAGTAATGACTGCTTTGATTAACATTCGTTGTCATCTCCATTCATGAATATGATCAGAGAGATGTACGGAGGTTGTCTCACAAAGGGAGGTCAATAGTTCAGTACCCATGTCGTATCGAATGGGTAGTTGGAAGTGCATGAGGAAGGACATGGAAAGGAAGTTGAAATCGTGAAAAGAAGCACGTGGTAGTTCAATATACCACTTTGTTGCAGAACCCATAAGCGTTCATTGGAAAAGACATAAATGTATAGAATCATCCATGAGGGAGTTGGATGAACACCACAAATGGAAAGTCATCACATGGTTGTTTGGGTTTTCTCTGGACTTTCTGTCGAATTCTGGAATATCGGAAGGAAGTTTAGTTGGAATAGCTGGCCAAACCAGAGAATGAAAAATGGGATCGTTCATTAACCGAGACAAGTCTGTAAGGTCCAGAGTTGCTAGGAAAGGTAGTTGTCGGTTAACCTTTGGGTAATACTAGTGTGGCATAGGGACACCAGTAAGCCATACACTGGGTTATGCGGATAATTGTAACTAGTGGGCTCTCTTGTATAAGGTTGGTGTTGACTAGGGCACACAGGATTTGAGGTGTTTTGAGAAGCATGTGCGAGCGGAGGATAACAGGATGGGTTTTGAGGATTATAAGCTGGATTTGGCATTTGTCCATAAGGAGGTTGTTGTGGAGCTTGAGGATTGTGTCCTCCTGAGAACTGTGGATTTCCTGGAAAAGGGATGTTCCACGGATTGGGTGTGGTAGACATGTTTTTTCCATACGGTTGATGGTAAGCTCCAGATTGAGGTTGACCCCCAGCATGAGGGAGCCCTCCAAATGGAAGTTGTCCTCCGGTGGGAGGATGCCCCCCAGCTTGAGGTAGAGTTCCCAGAATTTGAGAACCAGACGTAAATGACTGACCGGTACCGCTGAACGGAATAAGACCACCAACATCGATCCCTCTGGGTTGTTGTATAGGTATGGAGCTTCCCGGTATAACTTGGGTAGTAGTGGTAGTGGAAGAATTTAGTGCTCTGTACCCAAAAGGGAGTGATGATGAAGTTCTAGGTGTTACAGGTGTGCCAATTGCAACTTGGCTAACCACCACATTACTGGTAGGAATAGTCAGAATGTGCGGGACCATTGTAGAATGGGCCATCTAAAGAGAAAAAGTAGACCTTGGGCCAACAGATGATGTGTTTGGACCAACGAATGGTGTGGCTGAAAAAACGGTAGTATCGATAAAATGGTTTAAGGGTACGGTGTAGGTGATAGGTGCGTCGACACCTATTCCTGCTCCATAAAGATCTCGCACCATGCGCGGTGGACTTTGAACAATGTCTGCGGTTCAAAAGGGGTCATTGAATAAAGGGTTTGAATGATACCCAGTCAGAATGTCAGAAGGATTGACGACGACAAATTCATCAACTGAATTCAATTGGAGAACACATTGCTCATATCCCTCTGGAATGCGGAAAGCTTCTAGAGACTCTCAAATGATTCAAAAATTCTCTAAAAGAGTGGGAACTTCTTCTTGGGAAGTTGTAGTGTCTTGAACCTCGCTCTATTGAGGAGATTCCTCCATAGAATGAGGGGGAAAAGGGGTGTTCCCTTCCATGTTTTCTAGAGGAAGTCCCTGTAGCCTCCGTGAACGGCGTGGAGGGTCAATGTTGGAAAAAAAAAGTCGGCGGAAAAAATCTATGGCCAACTACTGAAAAGAAACAGCATACGCTAATAAAATCTAGGAGTCATAACCAAGCAAATAGGAGCTTCTCTCGATGACAGCACTAGTAGGTGATGAAATCCAACGTCACATGATCAAGTCAAGAAGGGGCGAGGATATGGTGGAACAGTGACAATGGTGACCTGCTTAACGGACTTACGCCTTGGTTCAAGCTTCCATGCAGTAATTGTGGATTTACCCTCCAAGGAGCCCGAGTGAGTTTGACCATTGTATGCTCCAGGTATAGTGAGACTTCCCTTCACTGTCACCTTGTGTAAGACCCTAAATATTATGGCCACTAAGGTTACCAATTCACAGTCAGCCCTTGGGCAGGTACAGTCGACAGTCCAGTCCGAATGTATGGGTAGGGTATCTAGCCTGAAATCAACTTGAAAGGATTCCACTCAACCTTGTGGGTATACCTTTAAATGATCCCCATAATATGATCTGACCACTACAATCAGTCAAACCATGGAGGGATAATCTCTGTAGCTCTCCTGAATGTGACCTCGTACGTAACCCCCGTGTGAGAGGGGGATCCCATGCAGACTTATACGACAATTGGATTTGACTCTCCCTAGCTCAGGATGCTAATGTTTGTTTTGGAAACTTTGGAGAGTTATGCTCACAGCCTAATCCAAAGTACTAATCCTAGTCTATTGTTGGTGGAGGATCCTAGAAAAGAAAATGTTCTAGATAGTTTTTAATTAGCATTCATTTTATAGTTGTTCTTTACTCAAAAGGGGTGCATGGAAGTGAAATGGATGGAATGATGACTTATTCCCCACAAATGCATCAAAGATGATAAGTAGTCATTTCTTTTCGATGAACATCTATTTAAGGGAGAGAGAGAGAGTTTTTTTCACTGAAAAGCACTAATAAGGAATGTCCTCAAACGAATTTTCTTCAATCAAATCCGATGTGGTGCTAAAACTTTTTGGAAATACCTTTTAGTATGCAAAATCAATCATGAAGATGTCTCTTTATTGTTTGTATGTGAATAATGATTAATTTGAAGCAACACTTTTCCTGCCAATTATCCTTTTGGATCAAGGAAACTCAGACAAACACAAGTAGGTTTCGTACAAACAATACACCCTCTTGTTGTGATAAAAAACAAGAAGCAAAAGAAAAGAAAAAACAAAGAAAAATCAAGAACTTCACACCAAAAGAAATGTCGAAGAACAATGACCTTAACTAAAACCAAATGGAGAGATTCATAGACTTTTGATGTCCTTCACCAGAGTTTCTCGCTCAGTCAAAAAGGAGAGAACAAATAATGCATTGATTTCAACCTCTCAATCAGCAGAAAAACTCAAAAATAATGAAGAAGGCTACAAAATCTAAACAACAAGGTATTTGTTCCTCAGAAGGAAGGAGGTCAAAGTTGAATGGGAAGAAGCATAGACTCACAGAGAGGCTCAGCAAGTGAAACACAGAGGTTAGACTCTGAAAAAAGCAATTCTGGAAAGGTTTTTGGCCAAAAGAGGGTTAGCGCTCTGTTGTAAAGGGAAAGGAGCATTATAGCGCTCTGTGTAAGGCAGTCAAGGAGAACTGGAACTTTGTTAACATAGCCACGGGGGCACCAAGATCAAAAAGCTCCTAAAAATGTCAAAAAAATCCAAAAATTGTAGTCTAGTCTCGGCAATCAAGCTAAGTGTAATGGGGTAGGGAGTGAATCAGCTCATGAAATCAATCAAAAAGGGGTGAACCAGGTCTGAAAACAATCAATGGGTAAGACAAGGTCTATGAGGAGAAATCAAAACAAAAGGGTTTCTATTTGAGGCCTCCCCAATGGAGTCACTAGTTTCTGTTGAAGGAAAATCTTCCTGCGGACAGGTAGATCTCCTCTTGAGAGATAGACTCTTAGCTCTTAAGACAAAATATGCTTAACGTGGACACTGACTTCCTTTCATATCTATGAAAACTAATTCATGAGGAGGAAAGAGAACAAAAGTACCTTTTTACCGACATTTGTCCCTGCACGCTTCGAGTTGAGCTCCAATCTTTCGCTCCTCGATGAGCCCTGTAGACAAACAATAGTACAACCACTTCCTACTCTATTGATATTAGATCGAAAATAGATCTATCTATCAATGATAAGTTCATGTACAATTAAACACAAACTAGAAAGAAACAGGCCAAGCGTGTCATATTAATGAGAACAATGACAGAAGTAGCTTACAATCGTAGATGTGAATGCGACAGCTTCATCAAGTCCCCTTTGTCTAACCCTTGCTCAAAAGGTTCACAATCTGGATGACAGCAGCTTCACTGATTACTCTCCTCCAGTTCACCATGTGTTTCCTATGAGATCATAGGTTTCATGATTGCAATTCTTCCCCCCTTTTCACCATCATAGGGCCTGCTTATATAGGTTAGGAGAGGCTTAACCTATTGAGGTATCTTTAGGGTAGGTTGAGGAATTCCCTCCTTAGATCAGGGATCTTCTCCTAAGATCACGATTGAACCAGGAATTCGAATGCAACTACCTTCCAAACTTGAAAGATCCTCCCCTTATTCTCCTCAATAGACCAACTACTACCCAGATTAGGCAGCACCCCCTCAAAAGGGGCATCAGGGTGCTATAACTCTCCCTGGTAGGCTCAAGGGGAGCACCAGCGCTCCAAATACTTGTAGCACTCCTTCAAAGGGGTGTTTTTTTGTTATAACGCTCCCCAACACCTTATAGGGGAGCGCCAACACTCCTAAGGCTGATGCAGGGGAGCGCTCTCCAGTTAGCCATTCTCTTTCTTCAAATTAGTTGTTTGAGGTGTTCTAAGTGTCCCTTTAGTGTTGTCATCATGGCAGTATGATTGAACAACATTTGCGACACTTGTGAACAATATGCGACACTTGCGACAGTTGTGAGGAGCATGCGACACTCATCACAGCGAGTAATATTGATGTGCATTGATCCGAGGCACGCTAATTCTAGCCGCCCAGATTTGTGCATGTCCTAGCACAATGTGACAAATGTTCACATCACTCCGGTGGACATAGGATAAGCACCGTTTAATGGGTTTTTAACCCCATTCTTCGCATTTTCCACCCAAGGGCCAAATCTAGGAAAAACTCCCCCTTGCAAGAATATGTGATAACAGTGTTAACGAAGTTCACAAGACATCCTAGCTACATCTTTGGATCATCTTGGAATACGAATCACTTCATTATCCTTATTATGCAAGAGTTGGGACCTTCTCACAAATATGTTACATACTCTATACAAAGCTACCTTCTCCTTAACAAAGGATTCAAGAAGGAACTCACATAAGTGACCTTACTCTAGACACCATAAGGACTACATTCCTCACAATCCAAATCTCTCTCTCCAAGGGGACTAAAGGGGGCCTCCTCCACAATGCTTACATAAGGAATTTATATAGTTTCCCTATCTGCATAATTCAAGGAGACAAGATCCACAAATTTAGGATCTAAATAACAACTCAAGGACTAAAATGAGAAAGCATCTCCACCAAACTATGAGACCCTTAAATTCCCCTTGAGACTATGAAACCACTTGTGATAAAATGAGCAAGAATATCAAACCAACTCATGAGACTCCCAACTTCCCCTTAAAACTAGGAAACTAATTTGTGAGGTAGATTCTCACAAAAAACTAATTTCCCTTTTTACAAATTAAATTAAAAAATACATGAGTAATTCCACTCACTCCAAGTATTAATCATTTTTCCAATTTTAATGAGTAATGCATGAGCTTCTCACACTCATTTAAAGTATTAATCACTTTTTTAAGCATTAATCATTCCTTTCAAACTTTGTCACCTATCATCAATCAGCATTTTAATGATCTTCTTCATGTTGTGCATAGTATTGAATCCTTGCGTGGAGATCCTCTTGGATCAAATCTCTTCGAAGTCTAGTCTAGACAAATGATCTAGTCCGACATTGAATTTGTTAGGATTGACAATGACCTGAAAATAAAACTACTGAAACAACAATAACCATCTACAAATTCTACCCTCTAAAAAAGGTTTATTAACCATATACTTCAAAGAAGAGTGATTAGTAAAAAAATTTAAATGACGTCCTAATAAATAATGTCTTTTGTAAAGCATAAGCCATTGCCAAAGATTCACTTCCAGTTGTAATGTAGTGGTGCTCATCCTAGGAAATCTTTCTGGTGGAAAATTAGACATGATGATCTAGATTTCCTTCCCCTGGTTGCGCCAGAATATCACCTAAAATGATCGTAGAGGCATTAATGGAAACATGAAATTAAATTTTCCAGTTAATATCATAAGTTAAAATAGGTGAAGTATTTATCTTTTCCATTAGTATGTCAAATGGTTTATCACAATCTTGAGTCC
This sequence comes from Picea mariana, assembly GCA_032191745.1. Taxonomy (NCBI): domain Eukaryota; kingdom Viridiplantae; phylum Streptophyta; class Pinopsida; order Pinales; family Pinaceae; genus Picea; species Picea mariana. The sequence continues at coordinate 92,924 of JASDQU010010408.1, read as the reverse complement.
AACGAAAACCTTCAGAATTCTTTAGTAGTTGTTAGAAAGGTGTTGTTATACTTCTGTAACTCCTAATAAACCTATGATAGTATCTAGTATGTCCCAAGGTATTTCACAACTATTTGAAAATGGTAGGGGGGGGAATATTGAGAACGAACCTTGGTGTAGCAGTCGGTACAGGATACCTATGGTCAACCTACTCTAGGGAGGTTCAATTCTTGAATCTTGTCGATTAACGCAGAAATTTGGCCTTGCAGATACACAATATTAGTGTCAATGGTGAGTATCATATCCTGCAAGATTTTTGGATATACAACCATTACTTCAATTTTCATCACCTGTTCTAAGGATTCCCCTAATGTAGTTATCCTATGCTGAGTTAATGGTATCCGGGTCAATGATAACAACCTCTATATAAACCATTGTCGTTGGTGGTCTTCCTGGATGTGGTTTTCCAATTTCCCTATCACATCCTTAAATCTTTGGTAATACTCCAAGGTAGACTTACCATCTCTATGTTTGATCTCTCGCAACTTGGAGAGAGCCTGTTGTTCTGACTCTGGTAAGAAAAGTTCTTGTATGAACCTTTGTTTGGCCTGATCAAGAGTGAAATATTTTCCATAAGGATTTCCTTATTCAATATATTTCATATACCATTTTAAAGCATGAACTCTCAAGGTGGTCTGGAAATTGACTAGTTTATTGGCATCCATAGTTCCACAATACCTCGAGATAGCCTCACAAAGAAACCAATGTTGTTTGACATCGTCATCCCCTTTACCCAAAAAATCTGGTTATAAGGTGAGAGATCCTACATGCTGAATTAACATCAGAGAACTTGAGGAGCCTATCAAAATGAACCTTGAGGGTCCTGGTTGAAATATAAATAAAGAACTTACCCCATTTTCATTACTACTAGTACTTGAACTTGCCATATTATAAGGATTAGAAATGAAAGAAACTACTAAATAATTTAACACAGAGTTTACTGAATTTGTAGATAGTGTTGAGGGACAAGGTGATTCCAGGCTAGTTCCTTTGCCTCCATAATGAAATTCCTTGACCTGGGGGGTCACATTAGTATGTAGTACCATATCAATTTTGTAATGTGATTGAACATATTCTCGCATCATAGGATCTGATTCTCCCACAATGTTTACGGGGATTTCAGCTACGTCTTCTTCTTCAAGAGTGATACATATCCTTATTATTTCCTTCAAATTTCCTTCTTCTTTTCCTTCCTTCATATCTTTCACCACTCTCTCCAAACCTCTCCTGCAACCTCTTAGTATGTGTAAATTTACAAATTCAAAACATTTTGTTTTGTTGCTACTCAGTCTTGGGGTCATGACCATGTGTCAAGGTCCTAGGGTTAGTGTCTCGTGATTTTTTTTTGGGTTTGTTAACTTATGAGTCAACTTGGGTTTGACGGGGCCATGTCTAAGGGAAATTTTGAAAGACATTCCAATCATGGTTACTTCGACCACAAATTTGACTACAAAATATGATGCACATCAACCATCAACAAATTGCTTGTCATTACCAAATTCCTAATATGATTAAATTGCAGTTTGAACATGATACAACCATTGAATTTCCATTTGGAAGAAACTAATGGTTAAAAGGGGGCATTGAACTAGAATACCAAGAAATGGAATTAGTTTTGGAGCACGTTTGCAGTAGAAAAAAGATAAGACAAAGATTTCGCAGCAAGTTTGCTAGTTGTTGTGAAATTTTATTTTCATCATAACTTAAAAACAAAAAAAATGGGGTTTTCCCAACATTTTTGTGGAGATGCATCATATTTTCATTAATTTTATGACAAATTTCCAGCCCAACTCAATTCTCCATTTGGGAGAAAAAGGAGAAATTGCCATATTTGTTGCAAAATTTTGCTGCGAAATTTCCTGTAGCTTATTGTTTTTGCAGTGAACTTCAAGACCATATTCCAAGAATATGGTGATTTATGTCAACAAATGGAAAGAGTTTTTTCTCAATAACGGGTTCATATACAAAAACCTCTCTCATTTTTTTCACAAGTTTCATGGTTTGGGATATTCGAAGGGTCTTTACAGCCTAGTTTTACTAATTTTCGCCAAATTTAATTAGTTAAAAACTAAACCCTAAAAAATAGGAGTTAGTTTGTAACTACTTATTGAATGTGAAACCATAATAATTTTGACCTGATTGAGTTATATTGAAATTTAATTCTATATATTATCATAAAGAAGATTGTAAAAGGGTCCAAGAGTGGGAAAATATAGACTCTTCTAATATGTGTATCTTATTTTTTTTATACTAATCAAAGCTTGTTGGAGATCAAAAGTACATAATCATTTACACAAAGATTCATGTGATGATATTGTTTAGTCTATGTCTTCAATGTGTGATTATGTTTCTTTATTAATGTTTTCATTTAAATGTATTATTTCTAAATATTTAAATAAGGCTAAGTGTTTCAGAATTCATGGTTTCATGCTCTGTTACACATGTCTAAGTATTTCCACCATTTCCTTCTAAAGTCATCTTAGGAGTCATCCCAATTAGATTCCCTAAGCTGATGGATTGTCTCCTCCTTTCAACCTATAGCTAAAATGCTATTTTTAATGTCTAAGATATGTTATCTATCTTGCCTTTGTCAATGAGTGATCATACAACGAACATCTCGGTAATTTTGATTATTTTTCAGTCAGTTGGACTCCATTGCCCAGTGGTCCTTCTCTCCTAAATATTACCAAACATACTAAAATCCTATTCTCATATTAATATCTAGCCATTGCATTGATTAAAAACCAGTAAGAGAGAGCCCTTTCTGGATTGGAAAGGATAGCTTCCAATTTTCAAGTGGGTTTGAAGGTTACTTTTCATATTTGTAAACCACCATTAAAACCTTGCTCTTACCTATTGATATGGTCATTATATAACATGTCTCATTGAGGGATCTCCCTCTGGATTGAAGGGGCCAACTTTCAATCCTGAAGTAGGTCTGAGGTTACCTCTGGGTTTTCCTCATACAACCAAGAGAAATTACAGAGTGATAACATTTTGGTGCCATTATCGGGGATCGAAGGTGAAATATTCTGTGGGAAAGAATGAAAAATATCAAATTTGACTTTTGATGGTGAACATGGGTCAGACATGAAAGAGGTTGTGCATCATTCATCATGTGACTCCATTTTCAGAAGAATCCATATTTCAAAGTTTTTATGGCGACTCCACTACCAGAATGATTCATTTCTTGAGGGATTTACTCGTCATTCCAATGGATTATGAGAGACTCATATGATGCTACTATCATTTTAAGGCATGCATGTTTGGACTTTTCAGATATTTATGGTTTCCCTAATCCTTTACCAAAATGATGAATATTTTTTAAGGAATGGTCCTACATTTAATGGAAATGACCTAAGCTTATCCTTGAAACATATCTCAGATTTCTGTGACTTTACTGATATTCTTAGAATCAAGAGTTAAGATGTATTCCTTATATTGTTTTATGATTCATTCCAACGAAAATGTTGAAGTTGGGTTGAAGGTTTATCTGCTAGGTCTATCAAATCTATTATAGGTTTTTTGGTAATTTTTTTGGAAACATGGATGGAAAAAGCATAGTTTGTAGCAGACTCTGTTTCCATTCAAGGCTTTAAAGAATGGAAGGATATGTACACTAATAATGAAGTGGAAGAAAAAATTTCTTCATTTTTATCTTCTTATTTAAATTCATATAAATGTATCTCGGAAGATAAAATCAAGCTTTTGGATGAATTTCAAATACAATCCAACAATTTCCAATATCAGAGTAAGTCGTTTGAAAGTAGTTTCTAACAAAACCAAGAGGAGGTAGTGCTGCCCCTGTTTGTCAAGATAGAGGAATGTTTTGTTTTTGAACCTGTGTTTGAAAATTCACAGTTGGAACACTGGTTTGACATAGAGAACATACACCAACTATTTGGTCTTGAAAATCCAATTGCATAATAGATTGGGGATCATCAAACATCATATGACTTCTATGATTTTTATGATCCTGTAGCTAATTATATGGAGGAATGTTTTAGTCTGAACTCTCAATGATTTTTCCACTATGAATACCAGATCCATCATCAGTTTCCTTTGCCATTACAATGTCCAGTTTTGATTTTGTTTAAGCATGGTCAAGGATTCAAACTACTTGAGAAGTTGCTTGATTGGTTGCATTGGAATTATTGTATCACTTGACCCCACTATTCTTTCAGCAGCTTAGAGTAGGATTTTGTACATAAATAAGCTTGAGGTTTCAAGCATTTCCTTCATTTTTCATAGTGTGATCAAATTATAGTTTTATTTTGACTTAGCACTGAGCAACTTCATTTCAGTTTCAGATTGCAGTCTTTTTTTTGTTTGGGATTGGTTTCAGGTTTGCATAAGTGACCTTAGGCACAAGTCTATAAGTTATTTGGCACCTCATAGGGAGGACGCCATCCCCAATTGGAGCCAATGTTGGCACTCCATAAATTTCATGCCAATTCATGAATTTTTCGTCAACAACAAAAATATAGAATTTTGGGCAAAATATTTATAATGCTAACTAAAAAAGTGGTCTTTAAAATTTTTTGCTCTCAGATCCTTTAGCAAGGTTTTAATTCTTATTCAATTAAAAATATACTTTTTTTGCTCCAAGCCAAGTCACATAAGAGAGGAGAGTATATGTGCACAATGCACTAAAAGGGTTTGTATACAATTATCTATATAAACAATTCATAATGCTTTAACACCACCAATTTGGAATATATATCCCTGGCCAAAACAACATAAAAAAAAAAATGGGGCGAAGGTGTAGGTCGGTTGGTAAGTGGACACGCTATTTTCAGTCGGACACCCCTGGAACCTCAAAGTAACTCGCTCGAAGGTCGTGCCCTCGACTAGTCGAGCATTTACTTCTACGAAATGAATATTTTTGGGGGGGATATTTGATCAAAATCCGGGGAGAAATTATTGGATTCGTAGATTTAAGTGATTATTTCTGTTGGGAGTTTTTTAGCATGCTGAATCCATTTCTGTATTCAGAAATGAATTATGAACAACAATAAATAATGATTTGTGTAAATTTATATTGCCTGATTTGTGTAAATTGATAATTATTTGTGTAAAAATCCATTTCGTATAACAACTAGCCAACTCCAAAAAAAACCAAGCATCGAGCCCAAATCACAAAGGATATTATATGTGTTATATTATATAACACATATATGTGGGCTGCCTCTGTGATTTGGGCTCGATATTTACTAGAACTCTGAGGATAAATTATTGGATTAGTAAATTTAAGTGATTATTTATGTAAAATTTGAGTGCCCTGAAAGTTTTGTAGCATCAACAATAAGGAATAAGGAATAAGGAATAAGGAATAAGGAATAAGGAATAAGGAATAAGGAATAAGGAATAAGGAATCAGGAATCAGGAATAAGGAATAAGGAATAAGTTTTGCAGCATCAGCAATAAGGAATAAGGATTTCGGAGCAACTTTTCCAGATTTGCTGCGAAACCGCTGAAACAGAGATTTCACAGCAAGTTTCCTGGTGGTTGCGAAATCACACACTCAGCCCAGAACATAGCCTATTTGACTGCCAGTTATCTTGTTGTAACTCCTAATTTAGGAAAATTTGAAACTATCTAATCCCAAAGCATTGGAAGGATATTTCTCTATATCTTGTAAGAAAAAGGAAGGAAAAGGGGTTCTAGAGTTGAGTAAGAAAGGTATTGTTGGTACTGTAACATTTTTTATATTAGTTAAAGATTTTGCAGACTGAATTTATTGAGATATTGCTTCAGAGATTCCTTTGTTCAGTTGTTGTAGTCAATTTTCTGAGTGTATGCTTTATTTTTTTCTGTGTTTATCATTAAATGTGTTCTTCTTCATTTAAATGAGAAATCATTGATGCAGAATTCATTTCAATATGTTGTGTGTTTGTTTTGTTTTAAATATCCATATTTCAGTCTCATAAGTTAATGCAGAATTCATCTTAGTTGGATGTTGTCTGTGGATTTGAGTGTTTCCTCTTTCATCTGTCCATGCTTTAAAATATTGTAAGTCTAGAAATAGTTGATTGTCTGGCCTCTGAGATTAAATTTTTTTCAACCAATTTCTGATATCCTAGAAATGATATACCTTATGACTCCATTTCTAATGGGTTTTTCTCTCGGCCCTAACAACCATTTCATAAACCTTTTATCGATATAAAATCTAGCCCTTGTATTGATTGAAGAACTAGTAGGAAAGAGCCCTCTCTAGATTGGAAGGAGGTTATCTTCCAATATGAACGTAGGTTTGTGGTTACCTTTGAGATTTTATTTTGTAGTCAAGAAAATTTACAGAGTGATAACACAACCATTAGCTAGCCACACTTCCATGTATTTTCAACTCTCGTAACTTCTCTAAATCTCTTCTATAGCTATCCTCTAAGATGATCTCCTTACATGACTGATCAAACCTCTTCATCAACTTCCTCATATGTTTTCACCACCTCATTTTTATCACAACAACCCTCCTTTGGGCTCATTCATCTCTAGCACTCTTCACTCGATGAATTCCCATACATAAAAAACATTTGAATCCTAGCCCATGAACCCTCGCCTAAATCACATGCCCCTCATGTGTAGGGGTTTACACTTCTATCTCAATTAGAACAGGTAACATCCCCTCTTCCACAAGAAAAAATTTAATCCAAAGAGGGATTTCCCACAACAACCTTCCTCATGCTTCTTCTTTGAATACGACTTCTGCTTTTGAAAAAGGCTGGTGGTTTTTAGCGGAAAATTCAATGATATATCCTTCCAAGGTGGTGTGTACTCAAAAATCCACGACTCTAGAAATCAGATGATCTAACTGGTGAAGAGATGCTAAACACTTAATGGTCCAATTATGTATTCTCTTGACTTGATCTTTGAATTCTTGTGCTTCTTGCAGCTACTCAAGCCACTAAAATACCTCTTCTTGGAATTATTGAAATGTTTGGGCTCACTCAGGTTCTACCTTAGGTTTTAAACAAAACCCTACAAACCATCGACCCTTCTGGAGATCAGAAGGAAACATTGCACACATAGTGTAAAATGTGTTGAAATAATGTAACTGTAAAGAGTATTCTAATTATTATTGATGTATTATTCATGATATCAATCCCCTTTCATGGATTGATCATGTTGAGTATTGTAATTGACCAAATTCCCTTTTGCGGATTGGTCAAATCGTAATTGTAATGGGCTAAATGAAAAGTCGCCCCCAAAATATATTAAAGTTGTTATAACCACCCAGAATATATTAAAGTGGTTGTAACCACATAGATTGAAAAGTCGACCCTGCCAGTGAAAAGACACCTCACTCCAGCATCTGCCAGATTGTATAAATAAGAGAGGGTAGTGCCTCATTTGGACACACTCACTTGTTCATCAGAGCGCAAGTCTGGAGCTTCAGTTGGAGAAGAAGAGAGAGAGAGAGGAGCACTACTTGGGAGAGGACTTTCTGTCTTGTTTGGTTTATTCTCTTGGCATTGTATTGGCTATCTATATTAAGGAAGTTTTTGTTGGGTTTTCTCCCCCATGAGGGTTTCTTAGGATAAATGATGTGTGTCTTGTGATTGTGTATTTCTCAATGATCCTATCTATGCTATGGTTATCTAGTGAATTGAAAAG
>JASDQU010010408.1:30282-49273 GCA_032191745.1 Picea mariana | reverse complement strand
TTTTTTTTGTATCCACTTTGACTTATAGTACTCTCATCATTTCACTTTATTATTTAAATAATTTCTTCTTTGCAACCACTTTGACTACTTTGACCTTTTGGGGCTTCTATATGACTCATGAGGGTTCTCCAACTTCACATGGCCATAACTCTCTAACTGTGATGAGTTATGTGGCATTCCACATACCACTAAAAAGGGAATGACATGTACTATCCATATATAATAGTATTACCTTCACATATATTAAAAATCATACCATTATACATCAAACAAATTTGGGTCTATAACCCAAACCTTTGTGCTACCAAAATTTGCTACTAGACTTTCTTCAAGGGTTGACACACTGACAACCATCCCAAATAATAAATAATATCCTCCTTTGTAATTTATGGCAACACTCTAATGCAATAATGAATTCATATCACTCATTCTCCCCCTGTGACCATCACTCCCCTTGGAACCATGCCTTTGTGCTCTTTCTCCAAGAATTTACCTTTGCATCTAATAAATCTCCCCCCCTTTGTCATCAATGGAAAATGTATCTTTCCATTCGTGGTTACTCCCCCTAACTAAAATGTCCTTGGGGATGTTGTCGCAAGAGTTGACTCTAGGTTGTAATAGAGCCAAGCCTTAGCTCATTTTAAATGAAATAAAATTTGTTGATTGATTAGTCATAAGAGGATTCTAGAACTAGGTCTGATACAGGCCCTTCACTCATTTATAGATCAGAAACGAAGAGGCATGACATCATTTGTCTAATTGATTTAATAAAGAAGATGGATAGAGGATGGGAAATGAAGAAGATTGAAACAAAGAGTTAAGTATGTAATTTTGATCGGTCTAATCTTTATTTCAATGGCAGAAATAACACTAAACTTCAAATATCTGAACACAGGTCTTGTCTTACTCATAGCAATACAGAGGAAAAGCTATGAACAAATAAAACTTGTAAACAAGGAAAAACAATTAAGATGCAGGTCTTGTTCTACTCACGACAAAACAAAGGAAAAAATGCACTTTAAGGAATGCTTTAAATTAGCTACAATAGAAGTATCATTGAATTGTAACCATTACAAGCTGAATTAATGAATGGAAGGAAGAAGGAGAAGTGATGAAAACTTCAGAAACAATAACACATGAAGAAGAAAGAATTAGACAGTGACAAAGTGTAGAATCTCTTGGCATTCTGTTCTATATTTGCTGAAAAGGAATGCATTACAAAACCCAGCCTCCAAAAGGCTCTCGGGTTGTCCCCCCCCCCCACTTTTTTTCTTCAAGAAGATACCATAATATATGTCTTATACCCCCTTTTGAATAACTGAAATTTTTTTTGGATTCCAAAATAAATCCCTCTATAAATGAACAAGAATTTCATGTAGGTATTGAGGTCAAAATCCTCCCAAAAGATAACGACAATTACCATCAAATTCAAAAACTTTCTGCCATAGAAAATGGGCCAAACTGCTGAAAAATGGGGCTGCAGTTATGGTTCTGTATCTCTCGAATAATGATAGATGTGTATAAAATAAAAGAGTTGTTTTTTCATCTATTGTTTCTGACAAAAAACCTCTCTCGGTTTCCTGAGATCCATTTCCATTTGCCCCAGATCTGCCTTTCAAAAACATGTGTCAAACGGAGAAATTCTGAGATCCTAAAATTAAGGCTCGGAGATGAATTTTATTCTCCCAATCTGTGACACCTGTAGGAAAACTGAGGGTGTTTATTGATTTCTGATATGTTAGGCACAAACCACTCCGACCGTTTCTCAAAATTATATTTCAGTCACTCAGAATCATCATTTGAAAATGATGATTCAGGACAGTAAAAAATGCCACATTTCTAAAAACGAAGCTCATCTTTCAGGGGAATTTTGAATACCTTACCGATCTCCAAATGAAAATATTAATTCACCAATCAAAATATTAGGATCTTTAGATGTCAATCGACCATTTGAGCACACAAAATGACCTCTCCACAGCTGAGAAAACTGATTTTTTGCTGAGGCAGTTTATCCACTAAAACAAATCTATGATTCGATAGCTAACAAGCCAAAAAAAGGGGTCTCTTAGCCACCAAAGGTCCTAGATTTCGACGGCTAACAATGTGATTCCAGAGTGCCATAAGCCACCAAAAGTCCCGAAACCCGATTTTAGGATTTTGGGTTTCAGAACAATGGTTAAGCTTTTTACGTTGGCCAAACCTCCGATGGACGAAACCCCGAAATGGTGACGTGGAATTTGTGTGAAACCTTAATATAGTGATTTTATTTCCATTTATTGCATTTTTTTCATGCCTCCTCATGAGCTCTTCCTCCATGTGGCTTGATGCATGATGCTTGAATTCTTGGTCTCGACTGATACACTTTCGACAACTAAGGGCATACGAAACCTGAGATTTAAGCTACTGAAAGTCTGCACTTTCGGTAGCTAAACACTATAATTTTTTTCTTTCTAAGCTACCAAAAGCCAAAATTTCAATATTTGTTCCAACATAGGCTCCATCTAGGGATGGTTCTTTCCTGAAAGTGCCAAGAACAGTAGATCAAGTGCCTTCATCCATTGGGCGACCCGAAATCATCCTTATCAAACTCTGAACCCTGTCACTTTACTTGCATCTTTTCAGAACGAAAAACCGCTTATTCATCCATTGGGATATGGAGTCATAATGCTTTAAAACAAAACCATATTGGATTCAAAACTGAACTAAAAACATATTGGAAACCACCATTGTAATCTAATGCTCGAAGTCAAGCTTATTTATATACATCACCTACTCTAACTACTGAAAAATTCCCACTGAATCAAATGATACGAAAATGCCAGTGAAGCCAATCCAATAATTGTCTATTTATTTGAAATTTTCTCACACTTTCTTTGAGCAGGCTGAAAAAGGAAACTGACAACTTCCATCTGACCTATTGGTGATCATGAATTTTCAAACCTTTCATCGATTCTTGTGACAAAATATCCATGACATAGCATACTCATTCATTAAATGAATGTAAAAGGTCAACAAAAGATCATGAAAAAATGCATGGTCTTGAGGTTTTAAAACATCCAGGACTACTCTATGTTCTGATTTATAATGATCAGGATCATTCTTGAAGAGAATATCTAAGCACCCTTCAAGATCATCTGCAATGGATCTCCAAAATCACGGCACAATCTTGTCTGAAGACCCTCATCTCTCCATGAAAAATCTACAGCAAGTTGTTCTACAGAAATGATGAAATAATCATCACTATACTCATCATATTTAGGTTCAGCAGATAACTCAAGAGGGTCATCAGTTAGAAAAAAACTCGGGACATCAACTGTGGATCTTTGAAGCAAAGGACACTTTGTTACTATCTCTAGCATACTGTTTATTTCAGAATCATACTTCTGCAAATCACAATCTAAAGCATTTTCAAATAGCAAACTTTCTCCAGGATCATTAAACATGGAAACCATATCTTTTTCATGAAACAAAGCAGAGTCTAAAATCTGATCTCCTGGTAGGAAATCATTATAAATAGGTTCACTAACTTCCTGTAAAGTTCCATGAAATACATGACTGTCATCATTTAAAAACAAATTTACATTTTCAGAAATGGAAGAAGTTTGACACTCATATCTGGGACTGTGTGAAAGCTGCAAATCTGCATGAGTAGGGGCTGCAACATAGTTGTGCAGGAGCAGATCTATTTCTTCTTCAGTCAAAGGAAGAGGTGGTCTCTATATTTTCTGGATAAAACAACAATGATTCATTTCTATCCCTTTTGCAGGTTGATCGTGATGCTAAATATCTTCTTCTTGAGTATGTTCACAAGATCCAACTTCTTTATGAGCCAACTCTTCCTCATACTGATCATCTTCATCAACTTGAGAAATTTTTATTGTTTCTTCCTCCTCTTCAAGAGGATTTGCATGATCTTTTTGTCTTATGAATCCTATATTACAACAATCTTCAAAAAGGATTTCAGCTGAATATATCCTCTTACAATGTTGATGAAAAAGTGTGTGAAAATATCTTAATGAAGGAATACTGGAATGGGGTAAAGATTTATACAAGAGTCTAGCATCTTTTTCCAATGAAAACATAAACAATTTCATGAGGACATCTTCATGATGTACCTCCATGAGCTTGTGGAATTCAAACAAGTGTTGAGTGGGATTGTCGTCCTCATATTCTCCAAATTTAGGAAGGACATCTTCCCAAATTTTAATGTCTGGAACAGTGTTTGGAAAGCCATAAACATTTGTAAAGTTCAGAGGAGAAAACCTTGCAACAATTCGAGCAGTGAACGAATTCGACATTTGAGACTAGTGGAGTCGCCAACAAAATCATGTAGAGTCTACGAACCAAGGAGTCGCCAGGTGAATGATCATAGCCAATTGAATGCCTATCCCTTGTTCACCATCAAGAGATAGATCTGAACTTTGTCGTATCCTAGAGAAAATAACTTCATCCTCTGTCCCCGGCAAAGGCGCCAGAAAATGTTGTCACAAGAGTTGACTCTAGGTTGTAATAGAGCTAAGCCTTAGAACATTTTAAATGAAATAAAATTTGTTGATTGATCAGTCATAAGAGGCTTTTAGAACTAGGTCTGAAACATGCCCTTCACTCATTTATAGATAAAAAACGAAGAGGCATGACATCGTTTGTCTAATTGATTTAAAAAAGAAGATGGATAGAGGATAGGAAATGAAGAAGACTGAAACAAAGAGTCAAGTATCTAATTCTGATAGGTCTAATCTTTATTTCAATGGCAGAAATAACACTAAACTTCAAATATCTGAACATAGGTATTATCTTACTCATAGCAAGATAGAGGAAAAACTATGAACAAATAAAACTTGTAAATAAGACAAAACAATCAAGATGCAGGTCTTGTTCTACTCACAGCAAAATAGAGGAAAAACTGCACTTTAAGGAATGCTTTAAATTAGCTATAGCAGAAGTATCACTGAATTGTAACCATTACAAGCTGAATTAATAAATGGAAGGAAGAAAGAGAAGTGATGAAAGCTTCAGAAACAATAACACAGGAAGAAGACAGAATTAGACAGTAACAAGGTGTAGAATCTCTTGGCATTCTGTTATATATTTGTTGAAAAGGAATGCATTACAAAACCCAACCTCCAAAAGGCTCTCGGGCTGTCCCCCCCTGCCCTTTTTTTCTTCAAAAAAATTCCATAATATATGTCTTCTGCCCCCTTTCGAATAAATGAAAAATGATTCGGATTCCAAAATAAATCCCTCTAGAAATGAACAGGTATTTCATGTAGGTATTGAGGTCAAAATCCTCTCAAAAGATAACAACAGTTACCATCAAATTCGAAAACTTTCTGCCATAGAAAATGGGCCAAACTGCTGAAAAATAGGGCTGCAGTTATGGTTCTGTATCTCTGAGATCGTGATATATGTGTATAAAATGAAAGAGGTTTTTTTTCACCTATTTTTTTTGACCAAAAACCTCTCTCGGTTTCCTAAGATCCGTTGCCATTTGCCCCATATCTTCCTTTCAAAAACATGTGTCAAATGGAGAAATTCTGAGATCCGAAAATTAAGGCTCGGAGATGAATTTGATTCTCCCAATATGTGAAACCTGTAGGAAACCTGAGGGACATTATTGATCTATGATATATTAGGCACAAAACCCTTCAACCGTTTCTTAAAATGATATTCGAGTCACTCAGAATCATCATTTGAAAATGATGACTCAGGATAGTAAAAAATGCCACATTTCTGAAAATGAACCTCATCTTTCGGGGGACTTTTGACTGCCTTCCTGAGATCCAAATGAAAATATGAATGCACCAACAGAAATATTAGGATTTGTGGATGTCAATCTACCATTTGAGTGCGCAAAAAAGCCTCTCCACGACTGAGAAAACTGATCTTTTGCTAAGGCAGTTTATCCACTAAAAAAAATCTGCGATTCGACAGCTAACAAGATGAAAATAGGGGTCTCTTAGCCATCAAAAGTCCTAGATTTCGGTGGCTAACAGTGTGATTTTGGAGCATCGTAAGCCACCGAAAGTCCTGAAACCTGATTTTGGGATTTCAGATTTCGGAACAATGGTTAAAATTTTTACGTTGGCCGAACCTCCGATGGCCGAAACCCCGAAATGGTGACATGGCATTTGTGTGAAACCTTAATATAGTGATTTTATTTTCGTTTATTGCATTTTTTTCATGCCTCCTCATGATCTCTTCCTCCATGTGGCTTGATGTATGATGCTTGAATGCTTGGTCTCGACTGATACACTTTCGGCAGCTAAGGGTATATGAAACCTGAGATTTAAGCTACCGAAAGTCTGCACTTTCGGTAGCTAAACACTATAAGTTTTTTTTTTTCTAAGCTACCTAAATACGAAATTTCAATATTTGTTCCAATAGGGGATACTCCCCTTGACTGAAATCTTCCTGAAACTAATCTCCCAACCTGAATTGTCCTCTTTATGGTGATTCCTCATGTAAATATAAGACATATAAGATAAGCATTCACAAACATTCATTTTGGAGTAGAAATTACTCTGAGTCTCTGGCAAAGATACTCAAAGGATTACCTTGGAAGTGGTTTTGTAAAGATGTCTACCACTTGTTCATTTATGTCCACATATTTAACTCTAATGTTCTTCTCAACAACTTGTTCCCATAGAAAATGATACTTTATTGGAATATGCTCTGTCTTTGAGTGCATCACCGAGTTCTTTGAGATACTGATGACACTTATATTATTACAATAGATTGGAATGGGATCATCATACTCAACCTGTATATCTTCCAAAGAACGTGAGTACAACATCCTATTGCTGCAATATACTCTGCTTCAGCTATAGATAAGGATACAAATGATTGTTTCTTTCTTAGCCAAGATACTAAACACGTGCCCACGTAGAATGTTTCTCCACTAATGCTTCATCGATTATCAATGAAACCTACCCAATCTGCATCTGTGTAGGTAATAAGTGATAGATCCTTTCCTTTTGGATACCATAATCCAATCTCTTCTTTTCCTTTAAGATATCTCAGAATCCTTTTCACTGCTAAGACATGTGATTCCTTTGGTGCTACTTGAAATCATGTCAGCTATCCAACTGCCTGCATTACATCTGTTCTGGATATTGTCACATATAGTAAGCTACCAATCATTGACCCTTATTTCCTCTGGTATGTAGACTTTGAATCATCAACTTTTCTCAACTTGCAACTGGTTTTCATAGGAGTGGTAACTGGTTTGCAATCTTCCATTCCGAACTTCTTTATCATTTCTATGATATACTTAGTTTGAGAAATAAAAACTCCTTAGTTTCTTTGACATATTTGAAGACCCAGACAGAAGGATATTTTTTCGTGTAATGAAATTTCAAATTCATTCTACATATCCTTTGAAACTTTTTGGCTTAACCTATCATCATTACTTTCAAAAATAATATCATCAACATAAACTTCAATTAATAAAATAACATCTTGAGTTACCTTGATGTAGAGGTTGTTTTTTGCACCTCCTTTTCTAAACCCTACCTGTTGTAGAAATTTATCCAGTCTAGAGTACCATTCTCTAGGAGCATATTTTAGACCATATAAGGTCTTCTTTAATTTACACACATAATTTGTGTTCTCTCACAACTGAAATCCTTCTCGTTGTTCAATGTAGAATTTTTCTTCAAGTTCCCCATTCAGAAAAGTTGATTTCATGTCTATCTAATACAATTTAATATTCTTGGAGCATGCATAAGCTAAAAGAAATCAGATTGCTTCCATTTTGGTGACTAGGGAAAATGTCTCTTCAAAGTCGATTCCTTCAACCTGTGCGTATCCTTTACATACCAATCTAGCTTTTTTCCTTGTAACATGTCCATCTTCATTCATTTTATTTCTGAAAACCCACTTTGTGCCAATCACATTCTTATTCTTTGGTCTTTGAACACATTCCCAAGTTTCATTCTTCTCTATTTGATCCAATTCTTCATCCATGGACTTATTCCATAATTAATCTGTGTTGGCCTCCTCAAAACTATTTGGTTCAATCATAGATAAAATTGCTAGGTGTGTTTGTTCTAGTGAACAAATTCTTCTTCTAGTCTCAACTCCTGCATACTTGTTTCCGATCATATGATCCGAAGGATGATTCTTTTGTACTCATTTCCTATGTGTCTTTGGAGGCACTTGTTGAACTTTCTCTTCTACTTCTGTCTAATCCTCTTCATCTTACTCTTCTACTTCTTCTTGATCTTATGCTTCTTCTTCATAAAGTTGTTCCATTGATCCATTTTCTTCTTCCTTTAATTCTCATCCACCTGTTTCATCAATTCTTACATTGATGATTTTCAAAACATTGTTCAACCTTAGATTGTAACACTTGTATGATTTCCTTGTACTTAAGTAACCAAAAAGTACTCCTTTGTCCACATGAGATTCAAAATTTCCCATTCTTCCATATTCTCTTTTGATTTAGTGTTTGCTTCCAAATACTCCAAAGTGCTTCACATTTGTTGGTCTTCATTTCCATACCTTGCAGGGATTTTTGTCATTATTGTTTCTGAGCATTACTCTATTTTGAATGTGAATTGTTGTATGCACTACATGTGTCCAAAAAATATCTGTCAATTTGAAATCCATTAGCATTGTTCAAGCCATTTCTTATACCGTCCTGTTCTTTCTTTCAACAATTCCATTATATTCAGGTGTCCTAACAATGAAGAATTGTTTTTTTATTCCATGCTTGTTGCAGTAGTCCATAAATTCCTTTGAAGTGAAATCTCCTCCATTATAAAATCTCAAAAATTTGATTTTTGAATCCATTTCATTTTCAACCATCTCCTTGTAGATCTTGAAGTTTTCAAAATATTCTGACTTATTCCCGAGAAATAAAACTACAATCATTGTTGTATAATAATCAAATAATAACATAAATTATTTCTCACCTTTTAAACCCTTTGTTGTAGTTGTTCCAACTAGATCAATATGGACAATTTCCAGTGGTCTTGTCATTGAATATTCCTTTGATTTGAACCTGCTCTTTGCTTTCTTTCCTTGTTGACAATGCTTACATAAAGTGTTGGTTGGTTTCGTGATCTAGGGAATTTCTCTAACAACTTTCTTTTTGCTGACTTTGACAGGGTTATAAAAGTGTATGTGACCCATTCTTCTGTGCCATATCTAGCTTTCATATTCCTTTCCTAGAAAACACTTTTCATTTCCAATTTCACTTAACACATATATGTTTCTTGAAGTTCGTGCAACTGTTGCAATCAATTTTCTCGAACCTTCTTTTTTTATCTCTCACTTCTTTGAATCAAAAGTAATTTTATGACCTTGGTCACACATTTGACTTACACTTAGAAGATTATGTTTCATATCTTCTACTAGTAGAACAATTTCTTCCTAGGTATTCTTGTTTCCAATTCTGACTGTGCCTTTTCTAATGATTTTAGCTGAATCATCATTTCCAAAGGAGACTGATCCATCTCTTTCCTTTATTAATGTAAGAAACCTATCTTTATCACTTGTCATGTGTTTTGAACAACCATTGTCAACATACCAACCACATTTATTCTTCTTATCTTGTAGAGCGAGTGTGGATTCTTCACTTCTATAGTGATTTTGCTTTCTTATCCATGCCCTCTTCTGAGGTTCTTGTCTGTGAATGTTGTTGTTGCACTTGTAGCACTCCACTTCAATACTCAATGATTCAAACCTGTTGTAGCTTCTTCTTTTTGTTTCAATAGGCCTTCTTGGAAAACTATTTTTTATATGACTTTCAAAGTTGTTTATGTTCCTCCTATTAGATCTTCACTTTACAACTTTATGTCAAAAATTATTACATCCACAACATAAACCAAAAAAGATAGTTTGATACCTAGGAGTTGAAGATATTCTTAAAGGAGTTACTTTTATGAATCCTTCTTCTTCCCGAGGCCTGTTTGTTTCCATCGATGGTTGATTCTGAAATATGAATCTTCTCGGTGGAGGAGTGTCCCTATAATATTCCTTGTAGGTCTTCCTATTCTCTTTGATTGTTTCAGCATAATATTTTGGGTATGTTTTTTGTTCTGTTTTTTTGGAGATTGATCCCTTTTATGTCTGATTGTATCCAAGTCTAGACTTGTCATGATAAGGATTTTGAATGTTGATAATGTCATCCAAAACTTTTGAGTTGTTCTGCATATTTTTTTTTGAAGATCCTTTCTCAATGTGGCAATATCTGCTTCCAAATTTTCAATGATCCTGTCTGTTTCTTCTAACTGTTCTTTGAGTTCTTATTCAATTCTTTTATCTTCTTCTATTTTAACCTTCAATTTCATGATCATTTGTTCTAGTTCATGAGTGTCTTCTTTCTTGTCTAGTTCTGCTTCTAGCTTCTAGTTTTTCTTTTTTTCTCTTATTATAACTTTTATGGCACTAACAATTCTTCTCAGTAGTCAACTTATTCCTCTTCATATTCTTCTTCGATGTCTTCTTTATCAAATTCTTCTATTTCCATGAATAGAACTCTTTCTGTCTCACTGTCACTGACTTCATCTTCATTTGATGAGGAGATTCCTTCTTTGGTGCATAAGATTTTCTTGAAAGCTTTATTTTTGGTTCTTTTTCCTTTATATGTTTTTTTTCTATTTGAGTAATCTTCATCATTCCTTTTATTTTTCTTATGAGGAATTTTTTTAGAAAAATGACCAATACCATCGCAATTAAAAAAAATCAATGGAAGCTTACCTTTATATCTATTGTTGGTTCCCTTCTTCAATATTCTGACAAAGTTGGCCACTTCTTCTGCATCATCTTCTGAGAAGTCACTGTTGTTGCTATGTTCCTTTTTCTTTCCCGTTTTCTTTGACCTTTTGGATACTTTGAAAGTTTCTTCTTTTATATCTGTATTTTCCTGTTCAGTTCTCATTTCATATGTTGTGCAGATTCCATGTAGTTCTTTCATGCTTATTGAGTCTAGATCTGATCTTTCTTCTAGTGCTGATATCTTAGGATCAAATATCATAGGTAGAGATATTAGTACCTTTTGAACAATTACATATTCTTCAATTTCTTCTCCCAATCCTATGATTGAATTCACTATTTTATTGAATCGTAAGAAGTAAGATGCAATATTCTCATCTTCCTTCATCTTTAGTTGTTCGAATTGACCTCTGTAAGTTTGAAACTTTGTTGCTTTGAATTTTGAATCTCATTCATAAATATTTTGAAGTTTGTCCCAAATCTCTTTAGTGGATTTACAATGTACAACTTTGGTATATATTGATTCACCAAGACCATTTAGAAGTGCATTTGTGGATTTGGAATTATTTTGACTGAGTTTCATTTATTTTTCACTTGTTGGCGGAACTACTAGTTCTTTGTATCCATCTACTACTGATTGTCAAATTTCAAATCCCTTTGCATGTATATATCTTTTCATCCTTCTGCTCTAGAATGCATATTTTTGTCCATCAAACTGTGGTACTCCATTTTTATACATGTTTTTTCTCTCCATGATCTACCTTTCATTGGTTAAACTGATTTCTGAAGGAACCTTCTTTGATACCAATTGTTGGATTACTGAGAGGGGGGTGAATTAGCAATAGATAAATTTAATCCTTTTTTACCATAAAAATAAATTGTTATATAAATGTAGGATTATCATCCAATAGTTTCAAAGTAAATAAACAATGAACAAATGAGCAATCATACACATACACAGTACACCCATGTTTTTACGTGGAAACCCAAAGCGGGAGAAAACCACATAATTCTTTTTCTTATACATATTTAAGAATTACATTCATTGGAAGCACCACCTTCCTTTGTTTTCCAGTTGCAACTGGAAGGAGGCTCCAACCCCCTAGCTTCTCAAGATACAACCTAAGGTAAGGTCCAACTTCCCAATTATATGGCTACAACCATAAGGAAGCTACAACCCCCTATGTTCTCCGACTATAATCAAAAGGTGGCTACAAACACCTGTCCTTGCCCCATACAGTCGACTTGTCATAAAATTAGAATGATGGAATCACTATCACACTATCACTATGAGATATATTGTTGTAAACCTGCACCAATCAAGCTGAACCAAACAACCTATAACAACCTGTACCAAACAACTTGTACCATAAACAAGTGCATCAACCATGCACCAACATGTACCTCAACCTGTACCATCAACAACTGCATCAACCATGCACCAAATATGTACCAATCATGCATCAAATACACATAAAATGTGACTCATCAATATGTACCAACATCATCAACTATACACCTCATGTATGTGCCAACTCATCAACTATTTTTCTCAACCATGTACCTAACATGTACCTCAACCAAAATCCCTCATCAATTTCATCATTCAAATATGATTTGTAACTCTGTAATAGACCTATTCTATATGATCACATACCTGCAAACCTTCCTTAACTTTAACAATAAGAGAGTATCATTTTCATAAAATTTTACTTTAGTCTCACATGACTAATTTTTCATTAGTCAACAACCATAACTTGAAATAATCATAACTATGTACCTATAATGAATAAATACCTAAAAATAGTACACAATGTTCTTCAATGTCTTTTATACAATTCCTCTAGGTTTCACTACTTGGAACCTCTCAGAAAAGAAGTTATAGAAAACATGGCATACCTTTTTGAATTCTAGCTTATTCTAGAGAGCGAACTTGTAGAGCATGCCCCGCATGAAATAATTTTTTTATGGATCTGAAAGTGGTAAAACAAATACTACAGACTTTACTCTAACCAATACATTTGTTCTTACTGAATTTGGATATTTTATGAAGAATTTATGACATTTTTACCCAAAACACCTGTTTTAGACTAGTTTCATGACTAGCCACAAACCCTATTTTCCATGGAGTATAACTCAAAAAATACAACGAACCACAAGATGAAATGTTTATCATATCTACTTGGATATGTTTCCTCAATGGCCTCCATATTTCATGGTCTGAATCATTCTTGAAAAAACATTACTGTGAAAATGGTGAGATCACCTGTAAATAACATACCTTAGAAAGCATCATCAAAATAATTTATCCTCCCTTGAATTTCGACCTTATTTACTTCACCTTCCCTCTGAAATTCACCTTAGATATCCTTTGGTTACCTCATTCACTTGTATATATTCAATATACTCAAGTGTGATTAAATGAGAGACCCTTTCCTCTTATTTATACTTTTATATAGCTTGCTCAAGGGGTTACCTTCAAACCATCTTAAACCACTTTCCTTATTTTAGGGATAACCCACTTCTAACCATTTGTCCACTCAGTAATTTCTCCCTTAAATTTATTATTTAAATAATTTATTTTTTATCCACGTTGACTTATAGTACACTCATCACTTCACTTTATTATTTAAATAATTTCTTCTTTGCAACCACTTTGACTACTTTGACCTTTTGGGGCTTCTAGATGACTCATGAGGGTTCTCCAACTTCACATGGCCATAAATCTCTAGCTGTGAGGAGTTATGTGACATTCCACATACCACCATAAATTGAATGATATGTAATATCCATCTAGAATAGTCTTACCTTCAAATATATTAAAACTCATACCATCATACATAAAAAAAACTTTGGTCCATTCCCCAAACTTTTGTGCTACCGAGATTCGCTACCAGAATTTCTTTAATGGTTGACATCAATGAAAACCATCCCAAATAATCAACAGTACATCTCTTTTATTTTTACCTGAAGTAGAAGCTATATTATCCTTCAAAATTTCTTTTCTATCCTCCTTGAATGTCTCCTTTTCTTTCTGTGCATCAAAATGTTGTTGAGGTATCGTATTCTTTCTGACCCACTTGTGTTTTTTCTGATGTTGTTTGGATGCATCTACTCCTTTCTTGGTTCCACCTAGATTAACTATATGGATATTCTTCCCATAATATTCTATAGTTTCTGATGCAATCCATTGAACATTTTGGTTATTCTGCTTCCTCTTTTCATGTATCTTTATCAGAAGTGTCAAACAATCTTCTATTTTATGATCTGATGCACAACAATACATACATGTTGCAGGTGGCTGTGGAAAATCACTTGCATAATGTCCAGGTTTCTGACAATTATGATAGGTTACTGGCCCTCTACCTCCTCCAAATCCTCTTCCTCCATGGCCTCCTCCTTTGAATCCTCCTTTTTTTCCTTGATTATCTACACATGGCGTATTATATTATGGTACCTAGTTATATTTTTGTGGAGAACCAAACTGATGCATATTATTATACTTTGGTGGCACTGTAAAATGTTGCACGCTATTATACTGTTGTGCAGGTGGACCTGTCATAGGTTAAACCTACATCCTATATGCATCTGAGGTCATCTCCTTTATTAATTCCAAGGTTCAACAATGCTTGTCCTCATGTCCCATTGACTTGCATAAATTGGATAATGTACTCTTGGGAATTGTTTGATACTTTTTCATTATGGTAAAATCATAAGGATCATGTCCATGTTTTCTATATATTTCACCACACCATGGTCCTCCTATAGGTAAAGTATTTGGAAATCATGCTCCCAAGTATTGCACAAATGTTGGGCATTAATTCTTATGATGTCCTTTTGTTCTGCATAAAGTACACCAGGAAAATTCTCTTTTCTCCTTGTCTTTGTTTTGATTCAACTGAAATGTTAGATTCTTGAGATCTGCTTTCATATCTTCTACATCTAGATATGTTTTCTTATATTTATTCTCCTCCAATTGAAAGGATTCTTGTAAAGCCTTAGTCTGAGTCTGGAACTTTTGTTGCCTCAATGGATATTTTAGATGCGCCAATAAGGAATTAATGAACATGAGCCTATGTTGCATATTTGTGATAGGGTATTTAAACTTACCTTTAAACCTGTTTAACTTCTAGTTGATTTCCCAAACCAACTCTCCTTGATTTTGTTTGATTTTTATCATCTCATTCATGTACTAATCCTTTGAACTTGGTTGCTGAAATTCATTGATTAATGCCTTCTTCACATCTGTGATGATTGTAAGTGATCCATGGGGAATGTTTACTATGAGGTCCATATACCAGTCCATTACATGATATCTAAATGTAATTGCAACCTGCACCACTTTTTTATCTTCATCCGTGATTTGTTTGGCTGCCCAAATATTCTCACAAATAAATAAATGCTTGTTTGGGTCCTCTGATCCTTCTCCATGAAACTCTAGTAACCAAATAGTTTGGTCCTATGTTGCCATTGTAAATCTTGTTTTACCATGTCTACATGATGTAGATATCCGAGTATTACTAGATGAACTTGTACCTCCACTTAAATTTCCACTGGACCCTCATCCTACTAAAATCCTTCTGCTACTAATTGGTGGTTTTCTAAATGCTTCTTTCTCTTCATATGTTTTATCTGAAATGGTTAGCCTTCTTCTGCGTTGAACCCTTGACCTCTAGTTTTTCTCTCATATGTGGCATGCAGTATTTATCAATCTTTCCTGTAGAATGGAGATCCTATACCTCCTCTTCATCACTGTCCAAGACCTCTCGCTCAACTACTACCGTCTTTTTCCTATTGATCATATATTGGTAGGGCCTTCTGTTGTTCTTCATTCCCACTCTTTCCATTATTTACTTGGTATGTTCCTCATCCATCATAATATGGTCCATTTCTTCCTTCCTCTGACCTCTATCTAGTTCCTTCTCCATATCTCAAATCTTCCTTAGGGATTCCCCCATTTTCCCCATGTGCATAGAGTGATTTATCTTTCAGACTCCATTGTCATCAATCCTTTATCATGCAATTCAATTTTGATCGATGTGTAAAGTGATTCAATGTTCCTTCCTCTCGGTCCCTTCAAACAATCCTACTCTGTAGCAGTGTAAGACTTTTCAACATCAACTGCAAAATCAATAAGAAATCTTGCAACAATGTTGTCTAACTGGTCTTATCCTATTAGTTGGATGATTTTCCTTCAACCTCAATATCCACTCGCGCAACTGTTCTGGAAAATAACATAAAAATGTATCATGAAGATCAACAAAAACATACCTTTCCAAATAATTGCATGGAGTATAATTAGGGTTTCTATTGTCCTTCTATGTGAACTTGAGTTCTTTTGTAACTAATCATATTTCAATATCCTTCTTAGTTGGATTCCATGACTTGAACATCCCCTTATACTACTGCATTATCTTCACTATCCTTCTCATCAAATCCCCTCCAATATTTACTTCTGAGTTCCAACCAACAAAAGAACCATTTGTTGGAATGTTTGGGCTAACCCGAGTTCTACCTTAGGTTTCCAACAAAACCCTACAAACCATCAATGTTTCTGGAGACCAGAAGGAAACACTGCCCACAAAGTGCACAACAAAGTCTCACCTGATATGGATTTATGGGTGGCTACACAACGTAAAGATAATCCCATACATTGAAAGACATGTATAAATAATGATTGATTAACAAACATAGTACATAAAGAATTGTGCAATGGAGAATCCACCAAATCACACACATCATAATCAAAGTTTAGGGCCCAAGTGATCTCTTATATTATCAATATCGCATAATTCATGATCCATGAGTATATCCTTCTATCATAGCTTATAGCTTATACATTACTTGCCAAGTTCCCATACCCTTTAAAAATTCTCTTTCTACTGCGCAAGCACATTTATTCTCTCATAACACATTACAATAGCTTATTGCACCCGACCTAATAACAAAAATTTTGATAGCTTGATAACATATAAAGAAATAGTAATACTAGAAATAGTCTAACATAGCATAATATCAATATTAACCAACCAAATCTACAAAATAATTGACGATATCCAACCCTTCCCCATTACATAATTCCCAATTTGTATGGTTTTCTTGGATGCTTCTTGATCCCTCTTATGTTATTTTGTTTCATTCTCTTTGCAGACGCTCGAAGGTTTTGGCGCTTTTCTCTTAGTCATATAACTTTCATATGATCCATTTTCACTACTAGAGTTATTTTAGTTATATTTCTACCCGATGTAGCTACTTTCCACTGCTTCTAGTATTATGTTGTGTTGTTGTTATTTTCCCACAAAACATTGACCTTTCCACAAAATCAGGTTCTCTTCAAAAAGAGAGGGCCCAACAACATGTCTCAAAATGAAGTAACCACAATAAGTGCAAGTAAAACATCATCTTCCAACCCTCCTACATCTTTTGATACTACTAAAACAACATCCAACACCGAAGTTTTTGGTGATAAGCATGTAGCTCCCTCTACTCCCTCATCAAAATTGGATTATGATTTCTTGGAAGATTTGAAAAGAACTAAAGAAAACATTTCCTTTTTTGAAATTATGAAGCTACCTCAAATTCAAGAGAATTTCATCAAGACTTTGCAAGAAACCACTTCCAAGAACACTCAAGAAGCTAATGTGGGGTAAAATATAGGAAAAGGTAATGTAGGCCAATCCAGTGAAAATACAACACCAAAGGAAAAGTCAGTCGTATTTATGCATCGCTAACTCGCTAAAGATAAAAATCCAATACTTCTCCTTTATTATTGAATTTTGAAATATTCAGCAGAAATGTCCACAACTGTATGGTAGATTCCAGAGCTTCTTCAAATGTCATTCCTTTTAAATTCTATGAAAATCTCAATGTCGAGACTAAAGAATATGATATTCAAATCATCTAGTTAGATAGAAAGCAAATGAAAGTTATTAGATATTTAAAGGATGTGTTGATCATATTATCATCTAATTCCAAAGTGCATTAACCAATTGACGTCATTGTAGTTGATATTCCATATACTTATGGAATTCTTTTAAGTAGGGATTGGTCTGCTATGATTGACAGATATTTTTCCACTAATTGGTCACACTTATGGTTACAATACAATGGAAAACCCAACCAAATTAAAGTACAAAATTAAATGTACATGAAGCATTTGGCTATTGACTTAAATGATTCCAATGAACCCATAATGTTCAACCATACTATTTTGGGAAATTATTCATATGATTCATTCTTTAGGAATCACACTATTGAGATTTCTCCTTATGCAAAAAAAAACACATAATATGAAATCCTTCATTGCACTCATATTTTTTAGCCCCACTATAACATAGTAGATAGGACTGACACTAACCATGATATACAGTCTCACATAATATCTAGATATAAATTAGAAGTGTATACTAATTTAACAAACCCCACTAATTTAGAAAATAAAACAAAATATCAATCCATAATTAAACCTAAAGGAGTTCCTAATATGTGGAATTTATTTTTTGATGGATCCAAGTCACTTGAAGGTGTAGGTGTTGGATTCATACTAAAATACCCTAATGGAAATAAAAAATTGATTGCATGCAGACTTGAGTTCCAATGTACAAACAATGTTGTCAAATATGAATCTCTTCTACAAATATTAAGTAAGGGAATGGAGTTGGGAGAAAAGAAAATTAAGGTACGTGGTGATTTCAATATTGTAATAAGACATGTAAGGAATACAATAAATTTCCTTTCAACTCATCTCAAACAATANTTACAGTCTCTGTACATTTCTTTCATTAATAGAAATCGTGTATTATTGTATATCTGTGTTTATCGTTGCATCTCTGATACATTTCTGTTATATTATTGAATATCCGCGATATCTCTGTGCATTTCCTTATTATATCTCCGCTCTCATTTCGTGCCGAAAATAATCCGGATCAACTGTGGTCCTTACGATATTGTGGTACATTTATTTTGGCATTTTACTGAGAAACTTCGGGATGAAGTTTAGACCAAGAGGGGGTGTATGTAACATCCCGCTCTGGTGCACTGACAAAACTTATTCTTTGAGGACACTTGCTCGCAAGTGATCTGGATTTTTATGATGACGAACCACTTAACCTTGATGATGATGCGTCATGATTTATGACAGGATGTTTTACTATTGCTATATACAGGTGCTATTGACTCAGTTTCATTGAGTGTGCAGGGTTTCGGACCTTGAGGATGCAAAGGCATCGGTGGAACTCCCTTGGACTCCGGATTGAGTCAGGGAGTGGGCTAT
>JASDQU010010408.1:15636-29997 GCA_032191745.1 Picea mariana | reverse complement strand
CTTTCAGGTGTCTTCTCTATTACGAAATTTTTCAATACTTCCATGATTTCCCCTTTTAAACCCTCCATCATCTCTTGTATTTCATCTTTTGTAACTATCTTATTTTGTAAATCATTTATGTCCCTACGCATTTATTCACCTTCATCAAGAGTCCAAGTAGGATTTTCTGGAGGCTTAGTTGGTTTAGCAGTTCCCTTTTTGGGTGGCATGTTGGCCAAGTATTAGTTTTGAACCTTGATTTTGAGGTGGTTCTGATAGACAATATTTCTTCTATTGTATATCCCAAGTTTCAACCCTTCTAGGTATGAAACATCTTTTATGTAGTTCTCTGATATTTCTTCTCTGCAATGCCACAGGTCTGATAAAAAATGGATGTGCCAAGTGGAATTTATGGTAACTTCCCCACAACTTGTCGATTTTTTGCCTTTACAGAAGATCTCACTTGTATAGAATTCCCCGCACAAAATAATTGATATCAAATTCTGAAGCTCGCACCCAAAATACTACAGACTGTCCACGATCCAATGAAGCTAGTCCCACTCAATTTGGATACTCTAGCAAGAAGTTATGCTTGTTTTACCTGGAACACCTTCTTGAGGCTAGTCAATAGGACTAGTCAGATACCCTATATTACACCAGGTGTATCTACAAATTGAAGATGACCCAGAAGCTGAACGTTTTACCAAAGGTACCTTACTAATTTTTGTAAATAGACTCTAAAGGACAGGGTCTAAAACGTTACAGAAATTTTTTTATAGCGAAAATTCCACAATGACTCATTTCAGGATGATTCCAGAACCCTATATTGTACAGGCTGTATCTCCGAAAGTATAAGGCCTCAGGAGTTGAATGTTGAACCCAAAGTACCTTGATCCGTCTACTAAATACCTTCCAATAGGTTCCTTTTGAAACGTTGTATAAAAAAGGTTATAGTGAAAATTCCACGGTGTATCAGATGTAGCAGTGAAACCCCAAGACCTTGAGCTCTGATACCATATGTTAAGAACCAAACATCAATATAGCATATGAAAACCTCAGGAAAAGTACTCAACGCCTTGAAAAAGAGATAATTTCAGATAATAAGCCTCTTCGAGGGGGCAACCTCCTTTTACCCCACTTAAATGTTCAAGTCCAAGATGATTCAAAATGAAAATGTCTCCTTGGTATATATAGGAGACTAGGAGGTATAATTACAAATAATGGCCTAAAGCCGACATAATTAAAATAACATTACTAATCTAAATTACAACTAATAGCTTAAATCCGACATAAATAAAATAGCATTACTAATCTAATATGCCCCAATTAAGGGGTAATGAACTAATATTAGGGCTTAACAGTACCTAACATGTACCTCAACCAAAATCCCTCATCAATTTCATCATTCAAATCTGATTTGTAACTCTGTAATAGACCTATTCTATATGATCACATACCTGCAAACCATCCTTAACTTTAACAATAACAGAGTATCATTTTCATCAAACTTTACTTTAGTCTCACATGACTAATTTTGGATTAGTCAACAGCCCTAACTTGAAATAATCATAACTATGTACCTATAATGAATAAATATCTAAAAATAGTACAAAATGTTCTTCAATGTATTTTATGCAATTCCTCCAGATTTCACTACTTGGAACCTCTCAGAAAATAAGTTATAGCAAAAATGGCATACCTTTTTGAATTTCGGCTTATTCTAGAGAGCGAACTTGTAGAGCGTGCCCCGCATGAAATGATTGTTTTATGGATCTGAAAATGGTAAAAAAAATACTACAGACTTTACTCTAACCAATACATTTGTTCTTACTGAATTTGGATCTTTTATGAAGAATTTATGACATTTTTACCCAAGACACTTGTTTTAGACTAGTTTCATGACTAGCCACAAACCCTATTTTCCACGGAGTATAACTCCAAAAATACAACAAACCACAATATGAAATGTTTATCATATCTACTTGGATATGTTTCCTCAATGGCCTCCATATTTCATGGTCTGAATCATTCTTGAAAAAACGTTACTGTGAAAATGGTGAGATCACCTGTAAATAACATACCTTAGAAAACATCATCAAAATAATTTATCCTCCCTTGAATTTTGACCTTCTTTACTTCACCTTCCCTCTAAAATTCACCTTAGATATCCTTTGGTTACCTCATTCACTTGTATATATTCAATATTCTCAAGTGTGATTAAATGAGAGACCCTTTCCTCTTATTTATACTTCTATGTAGCTTACTCAAGGGGTTACCTTCTAACCATCTTAAACCACTTTCCTTATTTTAGGGCTAACCCACTTCTAACCATTTGTCCACTAAGTAATTTCTCCATTAAATTTATTATTTAAATAATTTATTTTGTATCCACTTTGACTTATAGTACACTCATCACTTCACTTTATTATTTAAATAATTTCTTCTTTGCAACCACTTTGACTACTTTGACCTTTTAGGGCTTCTAGATAACTCATGAGGATTCTCCAACTTCACATGGCCATAAATCTCTAACTATGAGGAGTTATGTGACTTTCCATATACCACCATAAATGGAATGATATGCAATATCCATCTAGAATAGTCTTACCTTCAAATATATTAAAACTCATACCATTATACATAAAAAAAAACTTCAGTCCATTACCAATACTTTTGTGCTACTGAGATTCGCTAGCAAAATTTCTTTAATGGTTGACATCAATGACAACCATCCAAAATAATCAACAATACATATCTTTTATTTTTACCTGAAGTAGAAGCTATATTCTCCTTCAAAATTTCTCTTCTATCCTCCTTGAATGTCTCCTTTTCTTTTTGCGCATCAAAATGTTGTTGAGGTATCGTATTCTTTTTGATGCACTTGTGTTTTTTCTGATGTTGTTTGGATGCATCTACTCCTTTCTTGGTTCCACCTAGATTAACTATATGGATATTCTTCCCATCATATTCTATAGTTTCTGATGCAATCCATTGAACATTCTGGTTATTTCGCTTCCTCTTTTCATGTATCTTTATCAGAAGTGTCAAACAATATTTTATTTTATGATCTGATGCACAACAATACATACATGTTGCAGGTGGATGTGGAAAATCACTTGCATAATGTCTAGGTTTCTGACAATTGTGACAGGTTACTGGCCCTCTACCTTCTCCAAATCCTGTTTCTCCATGGCCTCCTCCTCTGAATCCTCCTTTTTTTCCTTGATTATCGACACATGGTGTATTATATTATGGTACCTGGTTATATTTTTGTGGAGCACCAAACTGATGCATATTATTATACTGTGGTGGCGCTGTAAAATGTTGCACGCTATTATATTGTTGCACAGGTGGACCTGTCATAGGTTAAACCTGCATCATATATGCATCTGAGGTCATCTCCTTTATTAATTCCAAGGTTCAACAATGCTTGTCCTCGTGTCCCATTGACTTGCATAAATTGGATAATGTACTCTTGGGCATTGTTTGATACTTTTTCATCATGGGAAAATCATAAGGATCATGTCCATGTTTTCTACATATTTCACACCATGTTCCTCCTATAGGTAAGTATTTGGAAATCCTGCTCCCAAGTATTGCACAAATGTTGGGCATTCATTCTTATGATGTCCTTTTGTTCTACATAAAGTACACTAGGAAAATTCTCTTTTCTCCTTGTCTTTGTTTTGATTCAACTAAAATGTTAGATTCTTGAGATCTGCTTCCAGATCTTCTACATCTAAATATGTTTGCTTATATTTATTCTCCTCCAATTGAAAGGATTCTTGTAAAGCCTTAGTCTGAGTCTGGAACTTTTGTTGGCTCAATGGATATTTTAGATGTGCCAGTAAGGAATTAATGAACATGAGCCTATGCTGCATATTTGTGATAGGGTATTTAAACTTACCTTTAAACCTATTTAACTTCTAGTTGATTTCCCAAACCGACTCTCCTTGCTTTTGTTTGATTTTTATCATCTCATTCATGTACTAATCCTTTGAACTTGGTCGCTGAAATTCATTGATTAATGCCTTCTTCACATATATGATGATTGTAAGTGATCCATGGGGAATGTTTACTGCGAGGCCCATATACCAGTCCACTACATGATATCTAAATGTAATTGCAACCTGCACCACTTTTTTATCTTCATCCGTGATTTGTTTGGCTACCCAAATATTCTCACAAATAAATAAATGCTTGTTTGGGTGCTCTGATCCTTCTCCATGAAACTCTAGTAACCGAATAGTTTGGTCCTATGTTTCCACTGTAAATCTTGTTGTACCATGTCTGCATGATGTAGATATCTGAGTATCACTAGATGAACTTGCACCTCCAGTTAAATTTCCACTGGACCCTCATCCTACTAAAATCCTTCTGCTACTAATTGTTGGTTTTCTAAATGCTTCTTTCTCTTCATATGTTTTATCTGGAATGGATAGCCTTCTTTTGCGTTGAACCCTTGACCTCTAGTTTTTCTCTCATATGTGGCATGCAGTATTTCCTCAATCTTTCCTGTAGAATGGAGATCCTATACCTCCTCTTCATCACTGTCCAAGCCCTCTCGCTCAACTACTACCCTATTTTTCCTATTGATCCTATGTTGGTAGGGCCTTTCGTTGTTCTTCATTCCCACTCTTTCCATTATTTACTTGGTATGTTCCTCATCCATCATAATATGGTCCATTGCTTCCTTCCTCTGACCTCTATCTAGTTCCTTCTCCATATCTCAAATCTTCCTTAGAGATTCCCCCATTTTCCCCATGTGCACAGAGTGATTTATCTTTCAGACTCCATTGTCATCAATCCTTTATCATGCAATACAATTTTGATCGATGTGTAAAGTGATTCAATGTTCCTTCCTCTCGGTCCCTTCAAACAATCCTACTCTGTAGCAGTGTAAGACTTTTCAACATCAACTGCAAAATCAATAATAAATCTTGCAACAATGTTGTCTAACTGGTCTTATTCTATTAGTTGGATGATTTTCCTTCAACCTCAATATCCACTCATGCAATTGTTCTGGAAAATAACATAAAAATGTCTCATGAAGATCAACAAAAACATACCTTTCCAAATAATTTCATGGAGTATAATTAGGGTTTCTATTGTCCTTCTATCTGAACATGAGTTCTTTTCTAACTAAGCATATTTCAATATCCTTCTTAGTTGGATTCAATGACTTGAACATCCCCTTATACTACTGCATTATCTTCATTGTCCTTCTCATCAAATCCCCTCCAATATGTACTTTTGAGTTCCAACTAACAAAAGAACCATTTGTTGGAATGTTTGGGCTAACCCGAGTTCTACTTTAGGCTTCCAACAAAACCCTGCAAACCATCAATGCTTCTGGAGACTAGAAGGAAACACTGCCCACAAAGTGCACAACAAAGTCTCACTCGATATGGATTTATGGGTGGATGCACAAGGTAAAGATAAGCCCATACATTGAAAGACATGTATAAATAATGATTGATTAACAAACATAGTACATAAAGAATTGTGCAATGGAGAATCCACCAAATCACACACATCATAATCAAAGTTTAGGGCCCAAGTGATCTTTTATATTATCAATATCACATAATTCATGATCGATGAGTATATCCTTCTATCATAGCTTATACTTTACTTGCCAAGTTCCCATACCCTTTACAAATTCTCTTGCTACTGCGCAAGCACATTTATTCTCTCATAACACATTACAATAGCTTATTGCACCCGACCTAATAACAAAAATTTTGATAGATTGATAACATATAAAGAAATAGTAATCTAGAAATTGTCTAACATAGCATAATATCAATATTAACCAACCAAATCTACAAAGTAATTGATGATATCCAACCCTTCCCCATTACATAATTCCCAATTTGTATGGTTTTCTTGGATGCTTCTTGATTCCTCTTATGCTATTTTCTTTCATTCTCTTTGTAGACGCTCGAAGGTTTTGGTGCTTTGCTCTTATTCATATAACTTGCATATGATCCATTTTCACTACTAGAGTTCTTTTAGTTAGATTTCTACCCGACGTAGCTACTTTCCACTGCTTCTAGTATTTTGTTGTGTTGTTGTTATTTTCCCACAAAACATTGACCTTTCCACAAAATCAGGTTCTCTTCAAAAAGAGAGGGCCCAACAACATGTCTCAAAATGAAGTAACCACAATAAGTTCAAGTAAAACATCATCTTCCAACCCTCCTACCTCTTTGGATACTGCTAAAACAACATCCAATACCCAACTTTTGGGTGATAAGCATGTAGCTCCCTCTACTCCCTCATCAAAATTGGATTATGATTTCTTGGAAGATTTGAAAAGAACTAAAGAAAACATTTCCTTGTTTGAAATTATGAAGCTACCTCAAATTCAAGAGAATTTCATCAATACTTTGCAAGAAACCACTTCCAAGAACACTCAAGAAGCTAATGTGGGGTAAAATATAGGAAAAGGTAATGTAGGCCAATCCAGTGAAAATACAACACCAAAAGACAAATCAATCGTATTTATGCATCACTAACTCACTAAAGATAAAAATCCAATACTTCTCCTTTCTTATTGAATTTTGAAATATTCAGCATAAATGTCCACAACTGTATGGTAGATTCCAGAGCTTCTTCAAATGTCATTCCTTTTAAATTCTGTGAAAATCTCAATGTCGAGACTGGAGAATATGATATTCAAATAATCCAGTTGGATATAATGCGAATGAAAGTTATTAGATATTTAAAGGATTTGTTGATCATATTATCATCTAATTCCAAAGTGCATCAAACAATTGACATCATTGTAGTTGATATTCCATATACTTATGGAATTCTTTTAAGCAGGGATTGGTCTGCTATGATTGATAGATCTTTTCCACTAATTGGTCACACTTATGGTTACGATACAATGGAAAACTCAACCAAATTAGAGTACAAAAATAAATGTACATGAAGCATTTGGTTATTGACTTAAATGATTCCAATGAACCCATAATGTTCAACCATACTATTTTGAGAAATTATTCATATGATTCATTCATTGGGAATCACACTACTGAGATTTCTCCTTATGCAGAAACAAACACACAATATGAAATCCTTCATTGCACTCATATTTTTGAGCCCCACTATAACATAGTAGATAGGACTGACACTAACCATGATATACAGTCTCACATAATATCTAGAGATAAATTAGAAGTGTATACTAATTTAACTAACCCCACTAATTCAGAAAATAAAACAAAATATGAATCCATAATTAAACCTAAAGGAGTTCCTAATATGTGGAATTTATTTTTTGATGGATCCAAGTCACTTGAAGGTGTAGGTGTTGGATTCATACTAAAAGAACGTAATGGAAATAAAACATTGATTGCATGTAGACTTGAGTTCCAATGTACAAACAATGTTGTCAAATATGAATCTCTTCTACAAATATTAAGTAAGGGAATGGAGTTGGGAGCAAAGAAAATTAAGGTACGTGGTGATTTCAATATTGTAATAAGACATGTAAGGAATACAATACATTTCCTTTCAACTCATCTCAAACAATACCAACAAGAGGTATGGGAATTGATTAAAAATTTTTGTGCATTCAATGTGAGTCCTATTCCTCACTCTTTGATTTGTGACACTGATTTATTTGCTAATGTTGCATCTAAGTCTATTCCATCAGAAGGAATAATGCTCAATTCTTTTTTCTATGTATTTAATTTATAGGACTTGAATTCCTGATAATATAACCAACCGAAGAGTATTTGACGATGAAGAACAAATCATAAGTTTTCTTTATCTCAAGAAAAACTTCAAATATTCTATCATAGATGAAGAACAACATGATCAATATATAAATCCTAATGTTCTTGACTCAACAAATCAGATGAAAAAAATAACAAAACTTCTATTAATAATGTCTCCAAGGGTATGGTAAGGTTATATAATCTCTATGAACTTCAAGATAAGTTTAAGAAAGCAAAAAACTGCAAGACAAATATCTCAACATTGTAGTTTTAAGTGATAAATCTTGGAACAAACAGTATGCCTCAAAATATCAACATTGGGAAGAATTGTACTTTAGCTGAGAGGAAAGCCTTTATCACATTGTTCAGAGAGTACAAAGATATATTATAATGGACATATGGTGACCTCAAAACCTATCATACTAAGATCATCCAACATATAATCCCCATGAAGCCTTAGAAAAATCCTTTCTAGTAAAAGTTAAGAATCATTCATCCAATATTATAACCTAACATAAAGGATGAACTAAACAAGTTGTTAGTAGTGAGAATAATCTTTCCAGTCAAACAGAATCAATTGATTCCCAATCTTGTGCCCATGAGAAGTGAGAATTGGGACATAATATTATGTGTTGATTTTATAAACATGAATAAATCGTCTAATAAAGATAATTATCTTGTACCACCCATGGAACAAATCTTACAATGTGTCACTACTTCTAAAATTATGTCGTTATTAGATGGATTTTATGGTTACAAGAAATTTCTAGTTGCACATGATGATTAGTTGAAAACTGCTTTTAGAACTAAATGGGGAAGTTATGACTACAAGAAAATGCCATTCAAAATGATAAATGTAGAAGCGAATTTTCATAGAGCCATGGAATTTGCATGCATAGGACTAATTTGTGATTGTGTAGTGGTGTATCTAGATATTGTTATATATTATCTAAGGAAAAAAGAGATCACTTATCCCATATTAGGAAAATATTTAACATGTGTAGGAGGTATGGCATCTCTTTGAACTAAAAAAAAATTGTCTTTCAATTTAATGAAGGAAAACTACTAGGATTCATTGTATATAAATATGGCATGATGATTAAGCCTAAGAGGACTGTAACTATATCAAAGATCCATTTTTCCCAGAACAATAAATCCATGTAGTCATTTATTTGGAACATTAATTTTGTAAGAAGGTTTGTCCCAAGCTTTGTTGAAATTGTAAAACCTCTCTAGTATATGATAAATAAAAATGCAAAGTTCAAATGGGGACCCGAGGAAAATGAGTCATTCATAGAAATAAAAGAAGAGATAGCAAAGGATCTTTCACTAATGAGTCCAAATTTCAGCAAAGATTTCATACTCTATACCCTTTCTTATGAAATTGCATTTGTAATCATCCTTAGACAAAATAACAATGAAGGGGATGAATTCCCAATTTACTTTATGAGTTCAGGGATGCAAGGGGAAAAGTTAGGCTATCCATAGATAGACAAATAAGCCTATGCAATATTTAAGGGTTTCAAACATTTCATACCTTACTTGATTAAATCTAAGACCAAAGTAGTTGTACCTTACCCTATTGTTAGAAACATCTTGGTGCATAAAAATTAGGGGGAGAAAATAGTTAATTGGATAACAACATTGCAAGAATATTATTTTGACATAAGGCTTGAAAAATTTTTGAAAGGGAAAGGACTTTCCAAGATGGCAACAAAATTATCGGATGATAGAAAAGATTGAGACACATTTTATGAGGATCAAATACTACTAGAGAAAGAGGTATGTTATATCCATATCAACACTGATCGATGGTATTATTAAATGAAATATTACTTAAAACATGGTTCAAATCCTTAATACATGGAACCTAAGAAAAACTATTCCTGAGACTAAAATTAGCTCAATATCACCTAAATCAGAGAATATTGCTCACAAAAAATTATGACAATGCCTACTTGAGATGTTTAGAAAATGAAGATGTAGAAAAAGTCCTCTCTGAATTACATTAAGGACTAGATGGATTACATTTTGGGGGAGATACCAGTTCTCACAATATCCTTAGAGAAAGCTATTATTGGCCCACATTATTCAAGGATTCACATGCCTAAAAATGCTTAAAATATATTTCTCCTAATCACCTTTGGTGACATAGCACTGTAAATACTAGGTTTCCTTTATTAGTTGCATTATCTCCTTTTGAAGTTTTGCTTTAAATAAAATCTCTCTTTTTATATTTCTTTTTATTTTTTGATTCAACCTTTTCTTTGTCTATGAAAAAGGTCTTTTCCAATCATTCTCAATTATCCATGTACAATTCTGACATAAAATTTGGATTGTATAACAAATTTTCATCAAACTCCTTTGTGAGTATCTCTTCAAGTACATAGAAGTGATATGGTTTCCTTGTATCATTTTATCTCTCATATAAACCCAAACAATAGTTGTGTTGAAAATGAGTAACTTGTTATATCTATTTCAAAACCAACCTCAAATTATTGATCTAAATATTCATACTCTTAATGACATATTTCTTGCTAATGTGTGATCACTCTCCTACAAAGCTTATCGGTTCCTCAAAAGTTTTAGATGAGGTGACATTCAAATATGTCTTATGCATAATATTTTTGAGAAATATCCCTATTCACATGAACATAAATAACATGCCATTATCTTCTAAGAATAGAACCATAAGGAAAGGGCACTAGCTGAGGCTATCATATAAAATCAACTCTTGTATAACCCCACTTCTTGAAGTCACTCATGCTACAAAAGAAATACATATATTAGAAATATTGACGGTTGCATGCAAGAAGAAAAATCACTATGAATTTGAAAGCACCATTGATGGCATGGGAAATACAAGTAAACCCATTGGGGCTATGTATGCTCGTTCGTAATGCGGGTATACTTTTACGATCCCGAGGAATCTTCAATGAGGCTATGGATTTGTGTTGGCATCGAAGAAATGATGGGAAAAGAGAGACGAGGAACACATATTAGTCTATAAACATTAATGGTTACCCCTTTATGGTGTCTTTTTCTATTAATATACTTGTGCATGAAACAAATCATTGAATAAATCCCTTACATCTCACAAAAATTATTCAAAGGATCATCTCGGCTACTTCACTTTCTAATTCTTTAGTATAACATTAATGATGTGGGATCCACAATACAGGTACTCTTGGAACATTTTAGATGAGAGAAGGAAATAAACAACATAATATTAGGATGTGTCTAGATTCAAAGATAACTAATTATTCTTAGTAAGTCACCATTTTTTGTGCCCCCGCAACATCCAACTGAAATTATCCTATCTAATAGAATTTGAGTGGGTCTCCCCCTATTATAATTTTTTCAAGGTATTGTATCATTACATATTTGACTTGATACTAACGTATGGAACTAGTATTTTGCTAATACAATCTAAATCATATCCCTACGAGCAATGATTAGCATATAATATTTTGAGATTTTCTTCTTGTTTGACTAAATCACTCTTATATAAAAGGGTAAAATTCAAGGTCGTACATCATTGTAATACTAATTCTCATTGATCTCGAAATTCTTGAAAACAAGAGGATTGATTGCTCACCAAGAAAACACTCTTCAAAATGCATCATAAACTACTCTAATTTATATTTTGACAGAACCTTTTCGATAGTAATATCGGAAAGAGTTATGTCAGAATCATTTTTTTGGAATACCATTTTACATTTACAAAAGTATACCCCAACAAAGTCTCTTTCAATATCATTTTCCTTCCAACACATACATTCATTATAAATATCAAAACATTTATTTTTCTTGCATGTCAGTTGGTCATTGGTTTACAAACATTGTCTGAATAATAAAAGATTAATGCCTAAGTGGTTACACTAAAGAACTTATACCATCACATGGAAAGAGTTAAATGGTTCACTAATCCCTTCTCTCACAACCTCAAGCCTCCCAACGAACATAACATTCTAAGAAAGCATCACCCTTGATGAAATAATATCTTTCTATAACCTTTGCATCAAAGTTGTAAAACAATGTGATATTTCCTGTATGATGAAAAAGTATCCCGACCACACAATCAGAGAGCCTACCGTTAGAGTAATTTGTTTTGTTAATTTTACTCTCCGATATGAATCTTTCTGATAGTTCATAATGAAACAATATTAACCAATCCATAACACATGGTCCTAAACACAAAGCACAACATAGACAAGGGAATTTTCTTCTATACTCTCTTGAAAGAGATAAAGAATGACATGATGTTTCCCTCTTCGGAGAAATTTCCTTCTTTATATATGTTATTAAGGAAATATTGATGCAATTTGTAACACCTTATCCTTAGAACACATCCCAATTCTAGGAGGAATATTCTTTGATACCATTCCATCAAAATTAAGGATGGTTGTGAAATTATGTCTCTTCTATGATAGTTCCTTACAATAACACTCTCAGTTTTGTTTGAGTCATATTGTTAACGATTATGTCTCCAATACATGAATCTAAAATACTTGTACCTCTGAATTCACTAATGGTGAAGTGATGTTACACCTACCAATACGTTGTCACACACTCAACAATAATTTCACAATTTAGGGTTATTTGTACCTCCATAATAGCTTCAAAACCCTACTCAAACTCATTATTTAACTCTGTGAACTTGTTAAAAGACTCTGCTCTACATAAATGATTGTGAGATATCTTTAAGCATTGAATCCATTTCAATATTAATAAGTATGCAATTTTTTTAATTTGTGTATTACTGTAATGTTCTATCTTTTTGATATACTTATGTCTTTTTTGTTGGTCACAGGACAAAGCATCAACACCACGACGTTCCCAAACAATATAAAGGAAAAATATCTTGTAGCACCGACTCTAATTATTGCACCTGCACCTACAACAAATTTAGGTGGCATCTTTGTGACATATATTAGTTATCAGAACGAGGAATATAATTTCCCCCGATGTGATGAGATATAGAGAACCTTCAACACTATTGATTTTTCAACAAAAGATGGGTATTCATAAGTATATAGAAATATCCAAAAAAGTGGTATTCAATAGGTGGATTCTCATCCAATGTTGTTCACATATAATGATGCATCTAAATGATGTTTCAATAAATTCAACCTGAACATATCCACAATCATTTGAAAGCCAAGAATCCAAATAATGTATCTGAGGCTTGAAGACATTAGCGTATGATATTTTCTTCTAGAGCTTATGGTTTCCGTCAACGAACAATTTATAAATAAAATAACCAAATACAACAAGGATTTTGTTGAATTAATGCAATATTGGTGGTTAGATGAAGAAAGGAAATTAAATCATGGGAAAAGAGCAATTCCTACCCATGAGTTGAAAATACCATACATGATGTTGATTGCCATTTTGAGAAGGCTATATGGGGAAGAAAATAGCACACATTTTCAAATGGGACGGATGCACATGGCATACATAGTCATGAAGACAGGAAATTCTTCAAATGGGAAGGAATAATAACCTTCAATATCTTCTAGAATGTAAAAAATGTCCCATTTATGAAGAAACCCTACTTTTACATGTCCCCATATCTAGTTGATGCCATATGCTCTTTGATACAATTTGCTGCTTTTGGTTGGAGTTGGGATCAAGGCCAACCTTCATTACAGGTTTATTGTTTAGAACTATGGGACATAATCTACAGAAAAAAAATCTATGATACATGTGACCTTTTCCTCAGCCCCGTGCATACCATAATATTCAAATTCTCGACATATAGAATATCAAGGGAATCCATAACTGCAGCTAAATATATAGAATATTGGTATTTAGGAAAATACTACACTTACATCAGGGTATATGGTAATTCTGGGGCCCCACACCTCCTTCTGTATTATGTCTTTGACAAGTTGTTGATTGGAGAAATTGCATACCAAACCATGGGAACCTGTATAACCTCTCTCCTTTTTGGAAGTAGTAAAAATATATGGCCCACATGCATTATCAATATTGGAAGTTGCAATTTTTTGAATGGTCCTCATGCTAGAAAAGAGACAAAAGATCTACAAGAAATATGTTTGTTCCTAAGAGAGGCTATAGGGCATCACCCACAAAATTTGGAGCTAAACCATATCAAGTCTGTAGGTCTCCCTCATTTTATGATACATGAAGTTAATTTAGTAGAGGAAATATTCAAAAGAGACCAATTATTTGAAGAAGTGTTGAAAAGGCTACAAGATGATGTGAATAGAGGAAAATTCAAATGGAAGAATATGGGAAGAGAAAGATTACCCATGAACAATTTCAATAGCTTCTCATGGAGGACTAGAAAAAATTATAGGTCAAGGAACAAGAAGATAAGAGGAAGGTAGATGAGATACATCAAAAGTTAATAATATCATAGGAAGAATATCAAAGAAAGCATTTTTAAAAGAAAAAGATCTAGGAGGACAACAAAGGAAAAGTGAAAATCAAATGCAAGAAGATCTCCAAGATTGATGAGAAAAAAAAAATTAAGAGACACTTGAAAGGATTGTGGATGAGAGGAGAAAAAACAAAGAAGATGGAGTAAAATCCCAACAAGATGCCCTAAAAAAGAAAAAGTATGAGGAGGATAGAAAG
Organism: Picea mariana; assembly: GCA_032191745.1. Lineage (NCBI taxonomy): Eukaryota > Viridiplantae > Streptophyta > Pinopsida > Pinales > Pinaceae > Picea > Picea mariana. The sequence goes on along the minus strand of JASDQU010010408.1, from coordinate 15,682 downwards.
AGACTGGAAACAAAAGAAAAAACGTAGAAGAGGGATGAAGAAGAAA
>JASDQU010010407.1:203303-214775 GCA_032191745.1 Picea mariana | reverse complement strand
ATTCCAAGAACTTTGAAATTTTGGCCTTTCTGGATCCATTTTGGATCAATTAGCTTATTCATTTCCTCTTTGATGGGTTTGATATCCAATTTATTTACCAAACTAATTAGGGTCAAATTGTTAGTTAAATTTTCTTCTAGCTCTTTAATCCCATCTCTCATGTTGAGATTTGATTCGACATCTCCTTCTTGGGTTGTTTGTTTTTGTTTTTCCATTTCTTGTATTCTAGCCTCCATTTTCTGCAACAAAATCTCAAACCCTGGTATTTTATTCTCTATCTATGTCTAAATATTATCTTCTAACAATATAAATTTGTTATAAAACATTGCCTCTAACTCTATTTGGAGTTTCTATTATCTCTCTACTCTCATTTTCTCTAATGATTCTATATATTCATAAAGACTCTCTAGGGTGACTTTGCTAGGCCTCCCCTCAAGAGGTTGATTATTTGGAATATGTGGTGAAATGTATTATTGAAAAAAAAAAGTAAGAGAAGGAATTTATGCAAGTGATTTACCAACTGCGGGAAACCGCCATTCAAATTTTAAACCTCCTCTCCTTCCACACACATTCAAATTCTAAACCTCCTCTCCATTATGTTCAAATTTGCCGCAGGTATACCTCCATTCGAATTCACCATAGGTATAAGTATAAACCCTCCACATTCATGTTAAAATATCATCGCAGGTATAAACCTCTGTTTAGATTTATCACGGAGTAGAAACCCTTCACTGTTCAAATTCACCCCTTCATTGTTCAAATTCACCACATTCACGTCACAGTATCATTGTAGGTATAAACATCTATTCAAATTCTCCATAGAGTAAAAATATTTCTGTAACATCCCCCGGCCTACAACTCCACCGCCGGGGCAATTCTACCTGCGAAATATACACTTATCTTATACATTTAGCTATGATCTGTGACAGTTCTAGCCTTAAACTACAGGGCTATGCCACACAAAGATACTTGCAGAAAAACATACACATCCATATAAACATAGAATGACTATTCTACATATATATAACATATTATTGTGGAAATAACAGTAAGCCTACACATGCAACATATACAACATACACAGACAATACTCATCAATTACAACATATGTACCATTACATAGCATGCAAATGAACATAAAACAATTCTTATCTTTTATTAGAAGACCACTGACTACGTGCAAACCTTCCACAAACCTCCCCAACCATAGACCACGTTGCTCATCATGCTCAGAAGTGGGTCACCCCCGAGCTAGGACTAAGCTCCACCTAGGGTAAGGGAATCATAGACTAGGCTGAGGACAACAAGGAAGTTGCACAAAACACGGGAAGGATATTTTATCCCAGGAGCCACTTACGCCCACAACCCACAGACCCTCATTCCCCAGATGCCTTCTCCACCCCAAGAGGGTACACCTTCACTATTACAAGTCCATCGGCTATTACACCTCCCTTACCTTGGGCTTCAACAATAGGCTGGACCAGAAGTCTCAGATACTGTAGCTGCTACGGGACTCCCTTCCATGAGAACTCACTTCCCAACAAACTCTCTCACCTAGGAGAGTTGCTCATAGGCCTGACAACCTGCCTCTTCGACCAGTCTTTGACATAGCTACAGCTGGGTATGGGTGACAACAACAACAAGCGCAACAACAACAGGGAAAAATGGTTATGGACACCCAAAAGCAACAGCCTAATGCTAAGTCACAGCACGGCTCAGGCGACTACAATTGCGCCAGGCTTCATAAAAAGAAACACATGACGACTCCACAGTTTCTGTTTTTAGAGATGCATGAGGGTATGTAGAGGTCAGAGGGCGAAGGTCTCAGATTCAGACAGAGGATGGGAGAATGGAAAACGAACAATATTCCCGTGAGGGTTTCCTTCACTGTGCCCGGGTATGCAGAGGCAGACGTAGAGGAAAAATGGTTCAGACGCCCCAAATCCCTGCGAACTCAGGCAAAGGAAGACATAATGAGAGAGAGACCCCCAACACAACTGACACTTCAGCTTTTAACTACATGAGCCTAGGTCGACGCTTGTCTTCCAAGAGTTGCATGCTCTCCATTTAGCCTACGTCCCCTTTCTAGGAACTTAGGATAACAAAATATATCATGTCCACCTTAACCTTCAGGAATTAATATCAAAATATTATTCCTCTAGAGGTAAGCCCCCTAGATTAGCCCCTAGGCCCAAATACTTAGCCCCCTCCCTTGCCCAACCTGGTGGAAGCTTAGTCCCCCATCACTCTTTCTTGGTGGTTGGTCTACACGCAACGATGTTTTTATATTAACAAAGTGCATAATTACATGTACAAAGCAGGCTCATGGCCTTTAACACCTAGGCTCTCCGTCCTACTTGCATATAATCTTACCAGCTTACAATTGCTCGGCTCACCAACCTACAAAACATGTTTACAATACATAGATATAACTGGGGCTTGTCCTTGGGGTATTACAATCCCCTCCCCTTATTTTTTCATTGTCCTCAATGCAACTTACTTACACATATATAATTCAAAAAATCTTCAAAAGCTCCAAGATTTAGCTATTGGAAGCCCACTATCCAACTTTACTTTCAAGCACCAATTCTGGTATCCATACTGCAATTGAAAATCAATTTCTCTATTCCATAGAGTTGCTTTAGGAAAGCATTCAATTTATTCTTCCTTGTTACATGCTTCAATTAAACCTGATTGAAAGCACTGAATGGTTGTAGATCCACGATGTTCCATCCATTGATAACCTCTCAGCAGTGCCATGACTCCACATACGTAAACATTCTGCTCGTACACCTATTCATTCGGAAGCAACATTAGAACATACATGCAATATATATACAGGGAATTCTAATAACATTATACCCTGTATACGAATTACGAGATACATAGCATACAATGAATAGAGAATTGATACTTATCTTTTGATTGAGAAGACTTCCATATCAACATGGTCTAGGCCAAGGTACAAAACCCTAGCAACATTCCAACCAATGGTCTCTCTTTCCCACATGCCTATCCCACCCCAAGAGTGTGCACCTTCACTGTCACATAGTCCATCGATTGTTACACCTCCCTTTCCTTGGGCTTTAGCAATAGGCCAGACCAGAAGTCTTAGAGCACCGTGGCTCGAGGAGTTCCAACTTCCCTCAGAGGTCTCCAATCAGCATCTTCCCTGAGCTACTCTTTGTAGTCAACATTCCACTTTAATCAACATCATCTCATTTGCATCGCCCACATGCAGTTATCATGAGAAAACATAAAATAATTCATTTAGGAACTCCAACTTAGTTCAAAAGGGAATTAAAATTTTCCCCAAAACATGAAATTATGTTTCATGATTCTTCTTGGTTGTTTCCATATTATGAATGCAGTCGTCCTTGTGGTTTTCCACAAGCACCAAACTGCATACCATTTTTCTTTTTCTTTTTTCTTTTTTTTCCTGCAATGCTTCATCTTGCATACAACCAACAAATTGTCAGTATTTCCTGTACATCATAATTCAATTCAATATGTACAAAACCTTATGCAGTGATATTAGAATTTATTTCACCTAGCAATTCAAGCCAATTACCAAACAATTTAATAAAATAGAACGACCCGTCATTCTATGCATATGCATGTTCATAGTAATATCTGTAAGTTCATTACTTCTTTTTCTGAACAAGAAAATTTCCTGTAGTCAATGCTCATGTGACTACTTGACTTGCAACTTTCCTGTTGCAATGTCTAACACTTCCCTGGAATGTCCTCAACTTCATGAGTTCACAACATTTCAGCTGTTAGTAACAATTATTTCCATGCAATAATATATATGCATGTACTTACAAAACACATTCAACCATTGTATTTAGTACACAATTCTATCACTTACTATGCACGAGTGCAATTCTCAATGCATACTTGTTCAGTATACCTTGCATTGAATTACATAATGCTCTTTATATCAGTCATGTATCTCACCATCCATGAGTTGGAAATGTGGCCAATGTGTTGACACATTCTCCACACACTTCCTATTGTCTTCCCAATTAATTGGATGCCTTCCTTTTCGACCCAAACACTACACCAAGAATATAATTATGTGATGTTCATTAGTGTTAGAAAAAAGGTTGCAGCCCAAGTTTTATTGAAAGGTAGAAAGCTTTTAATACATGTGTGGCTCATAACCTTTCCATATCCATACCTTGTCATATCCAACCATGTCCTAGTCTCATACATGACTAGCTTACTGGCATTCATTCCTATAACAAGTTCTTATCTTTTAATTCCCTGGTCATTAATCCATAACCAAATTAACATGACATTCTACTATGTTAGTGTGTGCATTCAGAAGCTAAAAAGCTTTGAATTAATACAGGCCTCCAGCCTTTACCACATCTAGTGGTAAGCATTCAATAATATAATCATGTGATTTTATAAAATAACTTTGGCTGATGAAATTCTTACCTAAATTTCCTTTCAACAATTATGCAAAAAGAGTAATAAAAACTCATACCTGCATGACTGCCATTAATAAATTTTATACTACCTGAAAGTATGATGGCAGTAGAAGCTTTCATGCTTATTTTATCAAACTTATAACCATCACTTCAACTCTATGTTGCTTCCCTCCTTATGCAACAACATCACCAAATACACTTGCAAACATGAAATCATTCTTACCTCTAGCTGACCCAACAAGCCATAACATACTTGCTGCCACAGAAATTGTAGCAACTTCTTTCCCATGTGCAACTTTTCCTTGTTGAACCTAGAAGTCTTCAATTCTTACCATATTCCTGAATCTTCTTGTGCTCTCATTGTAGTCATTGTATATGACTATTTCTGACCTGGGCACTTTCGATGCAGTGCCCCTACCTTAGCGGGGTCTGCTGACCTCTCAGTCAAAGGATATTTCAATATTTTGAGTCGAATTGACTCTTCGGGCTCGTGATTGAACCCAAAACAATTATACACATGCCCCCTTTTCTCCTTTAGGCGCAGGTCCTATGATACCTACGCCCTTTGTCTGCATGCTTCTAAAATGTCGAGTTTCAGGCACTAGCTCCTTTTTCATTAGCCCCTTCCTTCATATGGCCATGGGCTATTACCTCATGGAAAACTGTGATTGCAAGCATTGGCAAGAGTGGTTTTAGGCCAACCCACTTTTCACCCCGCAGTTCACCTCCAGCTACCACGTATCACTTTGTTAAAATTGTGGTATGAATTGTGGCCCACTCTCAGATTTTTAACATCCGAGCAAGTTTTGGCCCCACAATCCAACTCGACCGTCGACCTCCAATCCCTTGGCAATGACTCGCGATCAACGACTGCTATCTATCCTCTATTTTCTACCTTATTTCCTCCTTCCAAACGCGATCCCAGATCTACACGATCTGTCAACACGTAGCTCCCTTCCAAATCAATGACTACGGTTGATTCTAGCTCTCCGGCCCTCGAGAGTTTCAACTCTCAACTATCTGCTTTTCCCCGTATGAAAATCTTTCAGAGTGAAATATCTATTGACACATGTCCTCAACAATTGGATGGTTCTGATGAACTCTGGATCTCCGGCCTTTGGGAGTTCTCACATCTCCACACACACAAATCTTTGGAGTGAATTTCCCTGGAGTGACAGATCTTTTGCCACGTGTCCTCTCCAAATCAATGGTTGTCCAACGGAGTGAGTCTCCATCCTCCATGTGTCTCCTTGCATATCAATGATCCACATTCGTTCCTTCGGATCAACAACCCTTAGACGTTTCAGGCTTCGGGATATTCCAAAACACAACTTCACAAAAACCCTGGAGTATGATTCTTCGAATTTCACGATCTAGTGACACCTGTCCAACCCAAATCAACAGCTCCCAACTGCTTCAGCTGTTCGGGCTTCGATGATTTCAAACTTTCGTCCTTCGCGTTCTCCCGGAGTTTTTTCACCCGGAGTTCACGATTTGTCGCCACGTGCCCTTCTAGATCTGAAGGTCCAGACTTCTTCTTCGTTCCTTCGGCTCTTCTTTGCTCGCTCTCCTCCAAATGATTTCACCCGAAATGGAAAAATTTATAAGTGTCGAGGCTTCGACCTTTGATCCTTTTGCGAGTCCTTGACTTTGGGTCTCGTCTGCGTTTCTGAAAAATGCTATCCTTCTTGAGCTTTTGGACTTGGGATAAGTCCAACTCTTGTGCACCCTTTGCACTATCTCCTCTGAGCTTCTTGAACTTTCTATGTCTACCAAGGGATTCTACCCTTCTGCATCTTCCAAAAGACTTTCTGGTGCCCTCTTGGCACGTTCTGCGCTTGTCCTCATGAGCTTTCGAACTTGAAACAATTTCGCCTCTGTGTGCATTCCTTGCACTTTGACTAGCCTCCAGATGGCTATCTTTCAACACTTCGTCCAAGTGTTGGCATGGTGCACTCCTTGCACAAGTCTTCCTTCAGAGTGTTCAACAACTATGTGAGTGTCTCCTAAGGGTCTCAGCCCTTCTGTTTCCTTTCAAAGGAAACTTCGTGCCCTCCTGGCAACCTTTTTCCTCAAAGCACACCTTGCTGAGCATTTTCTACAAAGTGTTCAACAACTCTGTGAGTATCTTCCTCTGCTACCATATTGTAACATCCCCCGGCCTACAACTCCACTGTCGGGGCAATGCTACCTGCGAAATATACACTTATCTTGTACATTTAGCTCTGATCTGTGATAGCTCCAGCCTTAAACTACTGAGCTATGCCACATAAAGATACTCACAGAAAAACAAACACATCCATATAAACATAGAATGACTATTCTACATATATATAACATATTACTGTGGAAATAACAGTAAGCCTACACATGCAACATATACAACATACATAAGCAATACTCATCAATTACAACATATGTACCATTACACAACATGTAAATGAACATAAAACAGTACTTATATTTTATTAGATGACCACCGACTGTGTGCAGACCATCCACGAACCTCCCAGCCATAGACCACGTTTCTCGTCATGCTCAGCAGTGGGTCACCCTCGAGCTAGGACTAAGCTCCACCCAGGGCAAGGGAATCCTAGACTAGGCTGAGGACAATAAGGAAGTTGCACAAAACACAGGAAGGATCTTTTATCCTAGGAGCCACTTACGTCCATAACCCACAGAACCTCATTCCCCACATGCCTGCTCCACCCTAGGAGGGTACACCTTCACTAATACAAGTCCATCGACTATTACACCTCCCTTACCTTGGGCTTCAGCAACAGGTTGGACCAGAAGTCTCAGAGTACTGTAGCTTCTACGGGAATCCCTTCCAAGAGAACTCACTTCCCAGCAAACTCTCTCACCTGGGAGAGTTGCTCACAGGCCTGACAACCTGCCTCTTCAACCAGTCTTCAAATCAGCTACAGCCGGGTACGGGTGACAACAACAACAACCACAACAGCAACAGGGAAAAATGGTTATGGACACCCAAAAGGCAACAGCCTAACGCTATGTCACAACATGGCTCAAGCGACTACAATTGTGTCGGGCTTCATAGGAAGCATCACATGACGACTTCACAGTTTTTGTTTTCAAAGATGCGTGAGGGTATGCAGAGGTAAGATGACGAAGGTCTCGGGTTCAGACGGAGGATGGGAGAATGGACAGTGAACAATCTTCCCATGAGGTTTTCCTTCATTGTGCACGGGTATGCAAAGGCAGACGTAGAGGAAAAACGGTTCAGACGCCCCAGATCCCCACGAACTCAGGCGGAGGATGACAGAATGAGAGAGCGACCCCCAACACAACTGATGCTTCAACTTTTAACTGCATGAGCCCAGGTCGACACTTGTCTTCCTGGAGCTGCATGCGCTCCATTTAGCCTATGTCCCCTTTCCAGGAACTTAGGATAACAAAATATATCATGTCCACCTTAGCCTTCAGGAATTCATATTAGAATATTATTCCTCTAGAGGTAAGCCCTGTAACTTAGCCCTTAGGCCCAAATACTTAGCCCCCTCCCTTGCCCAACCTTGTGAAAGCTTAGTCCCCCGTCACTCTTTCTTCGTGGTTGGTCTACACGCAGTGATGTTTTTATATTAACAAAGTGCATAATTACATGTACAAAACAAGCTCCTAGCCTTTAACACCTAGGCTCTCCAGCCTACTTGCACATAAGCTTACCAGCTTACAATTGCTTGGCTCACCAGCCTACAAAACATGTTTACAATACATAGATATAACTGGGGCTCGTCCTTGGGGCATTACACTTTCACTATTCAAATTCACCACAGGTTTCAAATTTACCGCACAGTAGAAACCATTCATCGGTTTCCTTCACATTCACATCAGTATACATCTTTCAAATTCACTGTAGGTATAAACTTCCATTCACATTTGCCACAAAGTAGAAGCCCCCCTTCCCTTCCATATATTCAATTGAAAAAATCACTTATACTTATTAATTTAATATATTAAATTTAATTATATATTAATTATAATTACAAATCAATCCTATATACACTTAAATCACACTCTACATTATGAATAATTTGTCATTTTTTCCACTATTCAATTCGCCTAACTCTGCCTAAAGGGAAAAACTTGCCAATGTCTACGAAAATTTTGGTAAACTTTTACATAGTGACTTCACTCCAATTTTTCAATATTGAATATAACAAATCATCATCTTGTTTATGAATAACAATAATAAATATAAATATAATAATATTAATAATTTTAATTTTAATAATATTATTATTAATAACAAATTTAATATTTTTTTCATAAAAGTTCGTGGATTTATTTCATTAAAATGTGTAGCCGAAGCCTCAAAGTACAAAAAGAGTCTTTGAGACAATAACACAAAAGTCTGGATTCTCCACCACGACATTCATCCATCTACCTAAATCAGGACTCATATCTATCCATATTTTTATTTCACTACATACTTGTACATAATAATATTTTGTAGAAAATACCAAAAATAGATATGACAAAGCAAAACATAGCTATTCAGAAGGTGGCTTGTCAGATGGAACCTCATCCTCTACAATTGTATTTTCAACCGGAGCATTCAAATCAGGAATCAGAGTCGCACCTGTCATAGGCAAGGAAGCCATCGTCGACCGTGAGACAGAAGTCGACAAAGATGACTGAAGTTGTAACTCATCCACTTGTGACCTCAGCGTTTCCACTTTGTCCTTTAGTTTTCCCACCATATCTCGATGTTGCGACAGAGTATCCATGACAAAGGAGACTGTTGAATTTAGTGCGTTGACTGAAATTTGCAGTCTATGTTGTTCTATCATCTCTTCTTCGTCCATTGGCCCTTATTGTTGGTCACGTCCTACACCATTTTCCATTGCTTCAACCTTGACAGGAATGAGAAACCATAACCAAAGAGAAATGAACCAAAAGCTATGAATTGCACCCCCGAACAGAATCAAGAAACCCCCACAACAAGCTAACTACGAGCATAAATATTTCCCAAAAAGCTACATTGTTGCGATATAAATAGCAGCTAGCGACCGACATTCCCATGCCAAACCCAGATAATCTCCAGCCTTCCATCAACTTCATAGTCCAACTCTTGATATATTTCGTACCCACTAGCTGTGCCAAATCTCTCCTAGAATCAACTCAAATAACCTCTCCATGAAACCAAAACGAGTCGCCATTAAACACACTTGCAAACACCCATGGAATTTGATGAACGCAGAGCTATCTATCACACAGTCTTGTACCTCTTGACCCCTTCCATTATATGAAATGATGAGGATTGTCCCTGCAATTGAGATTTCCCTTAGGTGAGGATCCATGAGCCTTCTTGTACGCACATTCCACATACGACGAACCGTAATCCCACAAGTCACATCCCCATGATGTCTCCGCACCTTCAACTACTTCCAAACACCATGGATTGCCAAGACGTTAAAACCCTCTCCCTCTATAACAGACTTCACCTCAACATGTACCCCTCTGCATGAGATCACCAAGCTCGTGACATCCCTGTGGGCCCCATCATTTAATGCAAGAGCAATCATTAAAGAGGGGGAACAAAACACACCTCCCCATTTATCCACAAGGATCCAGGGGCTAGACCTATGGCCTTATTTTCCATTTCATTAGCTTGGGTGTTGTTTTCCATGAGAAAGTGAAAAAACGTGAGGAGAAGATATTTAATATGAGTCTGATGCGACCGATATTTAATATTGTGTTTTTTGAGTCACCAACAATGTTTAACTGGAATATTTGGTAGTTTTTGGTGATCTTAAGTCCTTGTAAAACCATATAAGCTTCAGCGTTATTATTTGTAGAAGTCCCTAAGTTCCAATAGAACTCGACTTCCTTAATTCCTTTGGGGCCAAAAAACAACCCCAACACATGCCTCCCTTGCAATAATAAATATAATATTGATAAGATATTTTTTTATAAAATAAAATTTAATTGATTATATAATAGTAATAAATAATGATAATGAGATATATTTTTTTATAAAATTATATCCTTGCTATGGTGGCCCAAGGCTTAACAACATGAAGAAAACAGAGCCACCATGCACGTCATGTGAGTTCTCGAGGTTAAATTTGAACTATTTTATAAAGCTCAATTTGGGGTTTGTTTCCAAGAAAGGCGAGTGGGAGACCAGGGTCCACTGTAGAGTCAACCAGAGGGCAACATCAGGTAGGAGGGAACTAGGGATCACCCAATTATGTTGGAGGAATCATGCAACCTTGTCTTAGAGTTCTCTTATGTACTCCTTTTTTGTTTGACAAAGATATTTTGTTTTTTGGCTTGTTGCTCAATTATGGGGACTTTACATGCGATCCCCAACCTTAAATTTGTAATATTTGAAGCTCCAAATAATTGGAAGACTTTCCGGATTGATTATAGTATAAGCCTAGATAAATTCATAATGGAAAACTCAAATACTCTAAAATATCGAAGTTTGGTTTCCGATTCGATAGACTCCTTAATATTCTAATTGTAAATTTGTGTCTATATAATAGAAAATCCTAATTTCATTTTTACTTGAAAAACATTTAGAATTTACATCAACTAAAGATCACATTTCCCCTATTTTACTTTCGGTTTTTCCTAATTTCAACCCAAGTAACAACATGACACATATACTTAAAAAAAAAAAAATTAACAACACATTGCTCAACCTTATGTTAAATCAATACAAAAGTTTGTTACCTTACCTATCATTCACTTATTGTATTTAATCTCTTATTTGCCTCCAACCATCAAGAAGGAGGATCGAGGGGACGATGGGATTACTCTTATGTATTTTTTTTAATGTTATTTTCTTAATTTATAATTGGAATTTGATTTTCAATAAAAAATTATGGATGGATTTAAAATAATTTTTTTATAGTAAAATTATTAATCATTTTTATTATATATAAATATATTTTTTATTTTTAATTAAGAATATAATGCATTATATATACTAATTACAAAATCATATATTGAATTTTTCTTCCCTATTAATTATATTTTTATTAATTTTTAAATACTTTTAATT
>JASDQU010010407.1:157637-201468 GCA_032191745.1 Picea mariana | reverse complement strand
GTACAATAGAGGAATAACCAGTTCATTGTCTTGAGAGGCCATGATAGTCTCTCGGGATTAAAAAAAACATGCTCCATTGGGAAACAAAGCATAATATGGCTTTATATGTCTAAACATAAGATTGTAGAAAAGTTCCATAGGTTTTATATTGTCTTTGGCCTGTTCTAAAACTAGAGAAATCTAGATATAAATACAAGCATCAAGAAAAGCATGATCCTAATGAACATTAGGAACATGAGGATCTATATTAGTTGGGTGATCAACTGTAGCAGAAGAATTCCCTTTGCCTGGACCTGCAGCATGCAGATGAAAGACACCTCTGTGACTGCGCGCTAACCAAGTCACAACCTCTAACATATATGCATTTTGGGTTTCTAGCATTTCCATGTGGCTTTTAAGCTAGCGAAAATCCTCATCTTTTGGTAGCATGCCAAGTGCTACCATCATTTTGGTATGCCAATATAACTTCAGAGTGTGATAAAACTTGGAATTCTTGGTTCTTGAGCAGCCCAGATCAGGGATCAACCCACCAACTTGATGCTTCACCTCTACATCCTCCTTAAACTCATGAACCAGATGAACTTCGACCTCCATTGTCGACATGGTAGCTTTATGCTCATAATGGTCTGCTTACAAAAATTAAAAAAAAAAAAAGAGAAAAAGATAATGATCATAATGATCATAACTTATCTTTTTTTTCATAATGATCATGTCTGGGCATGGCTTACAAGTGGGGAAACTAGGACCACACAAAGTTAGAGAAGAACTATAGTTTAGAAAAAGATAAGTCCTATAATCTTCAAATACTGAAAATGTAAAATCCTAAGCAATGCTAATGACATACTAGGAAATAACAAATAACCATTATAAAAAGTAACATCCCTAAATTGAGTAGAAAACAAGACACAATAGATTTAGTTGCATGATTGAGTGATTATGTTGGTGATTTTTTAGCTTCTTCTGTTGGTAGGGGGTCTTCTTGAATTAAGATTGAATTGAAAGGTGTGCCCTCTGAGCCTTGAGGAGCTACCATATTACCACTCTCAGTGTCGTAGGGGTTGGAAACTATGATGTCAATGTCAAAGATTGCTATAAATACAACTTCAAACTTCTTTTCTATTAAATCCAACATATAGAGGATGGCATGTTATTGAAAACCTCTTTCCAATAAAGTTCTGTCAATTTAAAGATCTTTGTATCCCTGGTTCTGGAAAAGCCTATATCAAGGATCCAACCCTTAAATGCATCCTCAATTTTCTCTTTGGATAGTCTCTTCTTTTGCAAAAGTGATTTCTCCATTTGAGCCATTTCTCCATTAACCTTAGAAGATAATTTAGTATGAAAATCTTTCTAAACTCTAATTAGAAACAAGTGTTGCATGGCAGTGTAGTCCTTGTCAGGTTGGGATGAGAGTAAATGCGACCTAGTACAGACACGTGGCTAGAAAGTTGAAATGCATATGGTTTGCATGCAGAACATAGTATTCCAGAATTACTTCTTCCTGAAAAATATAAAAAATTATCAACATTTCAAAGGTTGTTGGACACAAAAAATTTAGCATTATCTAATTAGTTATCTTTAAAACAAGGGCTCCTGGACACAAAATAAATTGAAATTTATGAAATTATAGGTTACTGGACAGCATAAATTATACATACCAAAAATATAATTTTATAAAGTAGATATTTAGTTTTATACATATGAAATATGTACTTTTATAATGTATCGTGGGTTGTTGGGATGGCGGGCTCAAAATTGGGCCTCTGATGTTTCGTGCCCTACAAATAGCACCGACAGTTCCGTGATACACAAATTGAGAAGCAGAGTTGTGGACTATAGAAATTTATCAAAAATTAATAAATTATACATACGAAAGATGTACGTTTATAAAGTAGATATTTAGTTTTATAGATACGAAATTTGTACTTTTATAAAGTATGGGGATGATATTTTATAGAGAATGCACGAAGCCCTCATTGCATACTTAGCCAGTTTTGGATCATGGGTTCTCAGGCTGGCGGGCTCAAAATTGGGCCTCTGATGTTCTGTGCCCTACAAATAGGATCGACAGTTTCACGATATACAAAATGACACGCGGAGTTGCGGGCTATAGAAATTTACCAGAAATTAATAATGTTTGTTACATATCTCTGGAAATTACATGAACATTTAAAAACATATAATAGAATAGTAATAATGTCTGTTACATAGGTTCGTGGAGAAAAATACAAAAGAATTAGCATTCCCGAATTAGTTTGCTTTAAAACTAGGACAAAAAAATATAGCATTGTCGAATTAGTTTTCTTTGCACACGTTTTATAGAGCATGCATGAAGCCCTCATTCCATACTTAAGAAGTTTTTGGATCGCGGGTTCTTGGGCTGGCAGGGTCAAAAATGGGCCTCTGTTGTTTCGTTCCCTACAATTAGCACCGAGAGTTCCGCAATATACAAATTGACAAGTGGACTTGCGAACTATAGAAACTTATTATAAAATAAATAATGTATGTTACATATCTCTGGAAATTACATCAACATTTAAAAGCATACAATAGAATACTAATAACATCTGTTACATAGTTTTGTGGAGGAAAACACAAAGAAATTGGCATTCCCGAACTAGTTTGCTTTAAAGCAAAGGGTTCTAGACACAAGAGAAATCGAAATCTATCAAAGTATAGGTTCCTGGACACCCAAAAAGTTAGCATACAATAGAATAGTAACAACGTTGTTCAAGACAAAAAAAATTAGCATACAATAGGACACAAGAAATGTAGTAGATCCGAATTAGTTTTCTTTGGAACAAACAAGAAAGGTTCCTGGAAACCCAAAATTTAGTATACAATAAAGGCATTGTTGAAACAGTTTTCTTTGGAATTTATCAAAAATTAATAATGGTTGTTACATGTTTCTAGAAATTTAAATGCATTTGTTATATAGACTGGGATTGGGGCTCCCGCGGACCATAAAAAGAAATAAGTACAAGAATTAGGAACGTTGAAAGAAGAAGTGCGCAACGGTAGAGAGGAAGACCTGCAAACAAGAAATTGGAAGTTATGAGTCTTTGGTTACAATTTTCTATTTAAATAGGTCATAAGTGGATTGATAAAGAAAACAAGATGACAACATAGACTAAACTGGATTGATAAAGAAAACAAGATGACAACGTAGACTAAACTGGATTGATAAAGAAAACAAGATGTCAGTATAGACTTACTATGAAGCCGATGCGTTTTTGTTGATGTCGTTGATGGTCAGTGGAGTCCTGTTGACCGGTTGTAGCCCTTCCTGGATGAGATTGTCCATTCTCTGTTGGAACCATTCTTTGATGTAGCTTTTCATGGGGGCCTTGTTGATTTCATCCTGGATTTCTATGTCGTAAAGGTCATTTTCTAATTTCCTTAGATCCATTGAAATACCATGTAGACTTTGTTCAATTTCTTCATTGTGTGTCACATAGTCCAGTACCTAGCTCTCGTGCTCATATAGACGATGTTCAAGTATGTTGTAAAACTTTTCGAAAGACAACCCCTTTAAAATATCAACTTGTTCTTGGAAGGCTTCTTTGGTGATTGACAAGAATTTGAGAATTAAGTTTGGATCTTGAACCTCGTTGGTAGTTCCGACTAAGTCCATCTGGAGCAGTCTTGTGAATAAATCTTCCTTTTCTGATATGACTTGTTTACATGATTTGACAATGAGCTCCAGGTTGTTAAGTTTCTTTTGCCAACATGCTTTTACTTTTTTGGTTCGCTTTGGGGAGCAGAGTTTCTCTTGTCTTCTTTTCAGTTCAGATTTGTTGACGGCATAGTTGGCAAAATGGGCTAGCACCTGATCACAGAAATGTTGTTCATTTTTTAAATTCGCCTCCAAATGTTGTAGGAAATCATTGGCCTTCTTTTCGAAGGAAACTAAATTTTGCGATGTTTCCCAGGCTTCAGTAACAAGCTGCATTATTTTGTTGATGTTATTCTCTACAAGGGATCTAGAGCATGCAAAGAGGGTAGAGGATACTTTCATCTTGGTTGTAGTGGTAGAAGGCACGATTTTTTCCAAAGGACTGGCAAATTCTGGGGTTGCAATGAAAGACTGCTCAAATTCGTTGAGGCGGTCTTTTAGATTGGCATTTTTCGTCTCAATTCGTCCAATGGAATCACGAAGAATTTCACCGGTTACTTGGTGAAATGAGGAGATTTGGGACGATCGCATTTCCCTAAATTTAATCTCTGTGCGAGATTTTCCTTTCCTATTTGTTACATCTCTCTTTTCAATGACCATGATTTTAGATTGGTTGTCAAAAATAGCGCTCTGGATTACGAAGGATTCATCTACGTCAAAAAATTCGGTCTCAGATATTTTCACCGTGGACGACCCAATTTTCTGCATGTGCTCAGTTTCAAATTCAAGTTGCAGTTTTCCACTTTCAAATTTGGGTTCCTCCACCTGCCCTGCATTGTTTTTTCTCTTCTTCGTCAGTGGAATTTTGTGAGAACTATCAATATTTATGCGAGGAGGATTCTTATCTCCTCCTTTGTTGGAAGATTTCTGGGTTGCTTTCTTATTGGGGTGGATCATCGAAGCGATGCTCTGTGATGTCGTTCTCTTGGGAGTGTTGGCGGGGGACTGGGTACTCTTTTCATCAAATACTTTTCCATGTTGTCTGTAAAATTCAGTCATGCTTTGCAATGTCTCTATGTCACAATCGGTAGAAGCAGGATTGTTGTCGACACTGTCCCTATCTTGGGTTAGGTGTCTATGGATAAAAGAGGTGTTAAAGCCAACATCCAGTAAATGTTCTTGAAAAATGCCATTGGGGTCGAACCCTTTTAGCCTTTTAGCGTACGTTAGGTTCAATTTCTTGAAATGGGCGGCAAAATCGTCAATCTTGTTGATGTTTCTACACACGAAGTCTCCGACTTTCCAGGGCAAAGGAATGAACTGTTTTGTTTTCTTGTAATGGAAAAAATGCAACCAGTGGTTGTATTGCCTTGCTATTTCTGCGACAAACATCTTGTCCGTGATGTGGCATGGAAGGAAGGCAAGATTTTCCTTAGAGCCAAACACCATGAGGACACTGTGATTTTCCCCTTTCTCAAGTGTGCCCTTCTTGTTCAAAAACTTGGTTGCTTGGCCAGACATCCACGAAGCATCCTTGCCTAGCAGTAAATCTTTGAAAACCGAGACAAAGCCATTAAAAACTTCATAAAAACAATGGGAGGCCTTGTGCCTCCACAGGGCCTCGTACCAGAATGTTACGGGGTTGAATCCACAGTTTATTTTATTGTAAAGAGAAAGTTTTGGAAATGGGCAGCCATGCCGAATTGCGAAAATCAAGTAGGATGACATATAAAATTTATTCGATTCTTTGAATCATGACAATTGGGAACAGAGCTCAATGGAAATTAGCTTCCCCCAATCGAAAATGTATTGTTCCTTGACTTTGAAATACAAAATATAAATAATTATATGGGAAATGCTTGCCTGTCCCGTTATTCTTGTAAACATCCAAGCAATTTCCCGGAAGGATTTCTAAAGGAACTTACCTGCAACCTTGTGATATCTTCAGGAACTATTGTCGGGTCTTCGAGGAAGTCGGCTAAGATGTCCAACCCGTTATCATGTTTTTCTAGAAATTGCTTGTAGTCTTGTCCTCTGAATGTCAATGTTGGCTCCGACAATTTTAACATCTCGCAAAAGACCTAAGGTGGCAAAGAAATAGGAGAATGGTCGTGCAGTGGAATAATTCTTTGGCCTGGAATATATTTTTCGGCGCACCAAGAGACCACCTCCTTACAGTCAAAAACCTCAGGGACACATCTTGCACGAGCGATTCCAGAGGTCCAAATCACTTCGTTCTGGGCAGAATGGGATGAATAGTAAAAGTATGCCCTGAACCACTAGAATTTTTGGTCCTCGTGTGCGAACATATTTACTATATCTCCACAAAACTGTTGTCAAACTGCTACCATAAGTCTACAAGAATGTTTGTTTTCTCTAGATGATGAATGAAATGAAAAGTTGGAAGGGATAATATAACCTTGCGCAAATTTTGGTCCAAAGCGTGTGAATGGGAGATGTGCTCGAGACTTTTGCTGATTAATGACAATTTGGACGGTTGTTGCATGATGCGTTGTTAACATTAAACACTAGTAATTGCATACATAGAAATACGAACATGGTGGATATTGTAATGAGCGATTAA
The DNA here is from genome assembly GCA_032191745.1 of Picea mariana. Classification (NCBI taxonomy): domain Eukaryota; kingdom Viridiplantae; phylum Streptophyta; class Pinopsida; order Pinales; family Pinaceae; genus Picea; species Picea mariana. The sequence goes on along the minus strand of JASDQU010010407.1, from coordinate 195,268 downwards.
GCATTGTATATTTCTTGAGCGGCCCAACATGACGACGCGTGTTCGAGATGAACAATCGGAAGGGACAAAATAACTCTCCGCACATATTGGTTTAATGCGTAATAATGGGAGATCTCCTCGAGTGTTTCACCCATTAATGACAATGTTGACGGTTCCTGCATGGTCAGTTGTTAGCATGAAAGGTTTCTAATTGCATAGTAAGAAAGTACAGAAGTCTTGAGCACGGGAAAAAAACAGCTACAAAATAGGGTTGCAAGGTACAACCATTGAAGGTGAGGGCGCAAGGGTCAAATTGCATGTCTTGGAACTTTTTGAGTGAAATATGCGTAACAGCAAAGAGGGTATGGCAGGACAACCCAGAGGGCAATTTGTATATGACTAGTAAGAGCATAATTAATGTATATCAGGAAGGACAGGAAGTTAGTGGGGATGGAAGGCAGCGAGAGATACTTTGAAACATTTGTGACCGTGGTAGAGTGAAGCTTGCGAGTTCGACGAGCCCGCGCTGGAATTTTTGATCATGGGATTTTTTAGTGCAAGATGTACACGATGCAACAAGAAGCAGAGTTTGAAACCGTGAACCCGCCAACTGTGGCCATAAAACTGGCCAAGTATGGAAAGAAAAAGCGATCGGTCGGATTCATCTTGTGATTATATAGATAGAGATAAAGATATGTCAACCCGCCAACACTGGAACCCGTGATCAAAGAAAGGAGACTAAGTATATAACCACAAAGCGATAATACAAGGGAAGAAGAAAAGGGAAAAAGGACCAATGAGTCCATGGTGGAATTGTAAATCACGGAAATTTTGAGTGCAATATGTATATCACGGAAAAAGAAGCAGCAGATTTCGAATGCACCAACCCGAAACACTAACTAAGAATTGGAGATTTTGTGAACCTGTGAATAGGAGGATCCAAAATAGGGTCACAAGGTTTGCCCAGAACACGTGAGGGCCCGAGGGTCAAATTGTATCGTTCAGAACATTTGAATGCATAATCTGTAACACGGAAGAGGGGACGATGTTGGAACCCGGTAGTCAATTTCTATATTGCGAAGGGCTGGATGCGAATTGTTTTGTATTACTGTGTGCAACTGTCACTTGTAAGAGTCACTAGTAAGAGCATAACCATTGTATATTAGGAAGCACATTTATGAACCGTGGTACAGTAAAGCTTATGAGTTTGAGGAGTCTGCGGTAGAATTGTAGATCAAGGAAGTTTTGAGTGCAAGATGTACATCACAGAACAAGAAGAAGCAGAGTTCATGACTGCCAACCCGACAACCGTGGCCATAAAATTGGCTAAGTATGGAAAGCAATAGCGGTCAATCGGATTCCTCATGTGATTATATAGATGGAGATAAAGATGTCAGCCCGCCAATGCTGCAACCTATGATCATAGAAAGGCGACTAAGTATATAACCAGAGAGCCATAATACAGGGGAAGAAGAAAAGGGAAAAAGGACAAAGGAGTCCGCGGTGGAATTGTAGATCACGGAAATTTTGAGTACAAGATGTGAACCTGGTAGTCAATTTGTATATTGCGGAGGGTCGGATGCCAACTAAGGCAGCGATAGATAATTTGAAATATTTGTAAACCGTGGTACAACAAATCTTGATGCCAACTCGAAATAGTATCCAAGAGTTGCACATTTCGTGAACCCGACAATAGGAGGATCCAAAACAGGTTGGCAACGTGTCTGCAGAAGATGCAAGTCCCTGATGTTTAACTTGTATCGTTCTGAACATTTGAATGCATAATCTGTAACACGAAAGAGCAGACGATGTCGGAATCCAATGGTCAATTTGTATATTGTGGAGGGTGTGATGCCTGCTATTTCGTACTTGTGTGTCCAGTTGTCACTACTAAGAGCTAATTTAGTATTGAAAATAATTTTTTAGATACTGTTAGATACTTCATAGGGATTAGCATCTGTAAACAATGGCAATCTCCACCCCGCCAGCCCTGCATTTTGTGTGTCAATTTGTATATCGCGGAACTGGAAGCGTTTTTTGGAGGACACGAAACAATAGAAGTGCAATGTTGAGTCAGCCAGTCCGCAAGTCCGCTTGTCAATTCGTATATCGCAAAATTTCGGGTGCTATTTGTAAGACACGCAACAATGGAGGCCCAATTTTGAGCCCACCCGCCCGAGAACCCGCGATCCAAAATGTCGCTAGGTATGGAATGCAAAATATGTACATGCTCTATAAGAGATCATGTCCATACTTTATAGTCCCATAATACAAGGGAAGAAAAAAAGCGAAAAAGGACGGAGTAGTTCGCAACGAAATAGTAGATCATGGAAATTTTGAGTGGAAGATGTATATAACGGAACAAAAAGGAACATAGTTCAATTGCACCAACTTGGAAAACGTGGGCATAAAATTCACTAAGTATGAAAAGGAACAGCAAGCAGTCCAATTCGCCATGCGAGGATATAGATGGAGATGAAATTGGCGCCAAACCGACAACCGTGGACATAAAAAAATTGTCCAAGTATGGAAACCAACAATGGTCGGTCAGATTCATCATGTGATTATATAGATGGAGATAAAGATATGCCAACCCACCAATGCTGGAATTTCACATTTCGTGAACCCGGCAATAGGAGGATCCAAAACAGGTTGAGAAGGTGTCTACAGAAGACGCGAGGCCCCGACGTTCAAATTGCATCGCTCCGAACATTTGAATGCATAATCTGTAACACGGAAGAGCGGAAAATGTCGAAATCCGGTAGTCAATTTGTATATTGCGGAGGGTGCAATCCCAACTGTTTCATACCTTTGTGTCCAGTTGTCACTACTAAGAGCTAATTTAGTATTGAAAATAATTTGTTAGATACTGTTAGATACTTCATAGGGATTAGCATCCGCAAACTATGACAATCTCCACCTCGCCAGCCCTGCATTCTGTGTGTCAATTTATATATCGCGGAACTGAGAGTGTTGTTTGGAGGACACAGAATAATAGAAGTGTGATGTTAAGTCAGCCAATCTGCAGGTCCGCTTGCCAACTTCTATATCGTGGAATTATGGGTGTTATTTCTAGGGCACGGAACAATGGAGGCCCAATTTTGAGCCCACCCGCCTGAGAACCCGCGATCCAAAATGTCGCTAGTTATGGAATGTGGAATCCGTACATGCTCTATAAAATATCATGTCCATATTTTACGGTCCCATAATACACGGAAAGAAAATAAGGGAAAAAGGACGGAGGAGTTCGCAGTGGAATTGTAGATCACAGAAATTTTGAGTGGTAGACGTATATGATGGAACAAGAAGCAACAGAGTTCAATTGCGCCAACTCGCAGAAGAACATCTAGTGTTTGATTATTAATGCAAATGATTTCGAACCCCTGCTGAGTTCTCACCAGTTAAGGCATAAATTGCAGATCACAAAAGTATCTTTCGTACCACTGTGTCCACTTGTCACGAGTAAGAGCATTGTTGATGTATATCAGGAAGGATGCGAAGTTGTTGGGGATGGAAAGCAGCAACAGAAACTTTGAACAAAGTTAATGTATACGAGGAACTCGCGGTGGAATTGTAGATCATAGATATTTTGAGTGCAAGATGTATATACCGGAACGATAAGCAGCTGGGTTCGCAAGCGTCGGCCATAAAATTGGCTAAGTATGGAAAGGAACATCGGTCGATTGGATCCGTTGTGTGATGATATAGATGGAGATAAAGACATGTTAGCCCGCCAAATCTGGAACTAGATACCATAGAAAGGGCACTAAGTATATATCCAGAAAGCGATAACAATCGGGAAGAAGAAAATGCCAGTTCGTATGGGCCGATCCGGCAACCGCGACCATAAAATTGCCTAGGTATGGAAAGGTACAACGGTCGGTCAGATTCATCATGTGAAGATACAGATGGAGATGAAGATATGTCAGCCCGCGAACCTTGCAACTGCCCACCATAGAAAGACAACTAAGTATAAAACCATAAATCCATAATGGACAGGAAAAGCAAAAGGGGAAAAGGGATAAGAATCTGACAGTCGAAAAAACCTTTTTTTTTTCGTTTATTAATGGCAATGTTTTTTAACCCATGTTGGGTTCTCAGTAGTAAAAGCATAAACTGCAGATCACTGAAGTTCTTTAGCTGCAAGATGTATATGATGGAACATGGGACATAGGTGTTGGGTACCGCGAACCCAGGGCCTGGTGGCTAGATAACTGGCTAAGTATTGGCTAAGAGAAAGATTTGATATCTATTTCAATAGTATTCATACTAGTATCTATCAATGGAGAAATTTTTCATATTTATCTTAATAGTATTCATACTAATATATATTAATGGATTGTTTCTGTTTCAAATGCAAATGATCTCCCAATTTGCAGGATGCTCTTTGGTTCGCAAATTTCATTGAAACCACGAAAATTTTGACTGCAAGATGTACATAGCGCAACAAGAAACATGAATTTGCATTGTGGTCTCAACGAGATAAACTCCTTATCATCTATTCATCTTGTATTCCTTGCAATGACATGAGCAAACACCGGCTCTCCATAAACATCAATATCTAAATTAAATTAAATGCAATCAAAATTTGGTGTGACTTAAGTAATTAAGACAACTTCAGTTGTTCCTTTATTAATGTCAAGCTTTTCAAACGCCTGGTCAGTTATGAGCAATTAAAGCATAAATTACAGACTACGGAAGTTCTTTGGTTGCAAGATGTATATGACGGAACATGGAACATAGTTGTTTAATACCGCAAACCCAAACATAATTGCCTAAGCTTTGTCGAAGAGGATTTTTTATTTATTTATTCCAATAGTACTGATATTAGTATATATGCACGGATATTATCAAATAGAAGAAACTACAATATATCCAACACACTGAACAGGAACATTGCATCAACACTTGAGCCACCTTGTTGTAACTCATTAATTCATTCTATTTACAGAACCCGAAGAATGGAAGCAGGATGGGTCCTCCAATTTCTTTCTTTAAATACAAGGTCGGCGCCACATAAGTATGGCTTATGAAAAATTATTCTTAAATGTAAAATGTAAAGAAATAACAGACCAGGCTTTATTTAGATTGAAGTAGTGGGCAGCAGAAAGAAAATCTTGCCGTTCATGTTTAACGACACGGGGGAAGAAGGTACAAAATACAATTAAAACAAATACGAGAAATTGGAAAATACTATTAAAAAATAAACCGAAATTATTCTATATTCAAATAAGATGGGTTACAAAATACAGCTGAGGCTATTTGCGACAACGATTGCGATTTTGCCTGCCGCCGACCAATAAAAAACATGTACATTGATGAAGCTTCTTGACAGTTTTCTTGATGTTCAAACTCTTCATTCATAAAAAGCGAGTTGAATATCAATTTTGGGTTTTGTACTTAATCAGTGTTGCCAACTACATCTATCCCAGTTTTTTGAATACCTTGTCTCTTCCAGATATGGCCTTCTTGCAATGGCTTCTTATTCAACATTCCATTCTTTGTCAAGTATTAATTTTCCTTTGTCGTCGAAAAGTTGGTGTTTAAGGTGCTTTCCTTGCAATGATCCTGACCCTTGACATCCGAGACAACTTAGCAATGTGATTCAGGCCGATTTCAAAGTGGACGGAGTCATTTTATGTCACAACAGCTATGGCAGGGGAAAAAAATTCAAGTATGTAGTGACTAGTATTCTCTCTGTATTCGATCATCTGTTTCGTTGAAAAGCCTGCCTAAAGATTTGTATGTTGAAATTCTTTGTTTTATTACAGTAAATTGGAAGAAACGTCCAACCCAGATGCAAAATGCAAATCTGTTGAGGTACATAACTTCTTCGGGCAACAGAGGTGTGGCAAGTGCATCAAATGTTGCAGAACGCACCAGCACAAGTCTGGCAAGTGTATCAAATGTTACAGATGGCATCAGAATATATCATTCCTCATAGCGGTGGAGGTATGGAAGCCCACAGAAAGGTCTAGAATGTTCGGAGGTGACGCCAAATATGTGGAGTCTGCAACTACATCCAGAGGAAACCGAACAAACTTTGACAAAGAACATGGCTTTCTGTCAAGTCAGTTACCAGACCCACATGTAGCTCATCAAACTTTGAAATAGAAACTTTTGTAGTGATAATATGTCGTTTTAGCCACCCATACAGTTTATGTTACCCGCCTTTGGTTACATTCGCAAATGGACTAATATTTCGCATCATTTACGAACATGGCAGGCCATTTTGCAAGCCATTGTAAATACGTCGCCCTCGAGGAAGACAAATTCTTGTGGGATCTGTACAATTCAATACACTTGCCAAATCTGTGTTGTTGGAAGAAGCTATATACTTAAACAAAGAACTATTTTGCACATAACCTCAAAATCCATTACAATTCCCAACAAGAAAGCAAAGAAGTTCAACAAACAAATCTCCAGGCAGCCTTTTCAACCAACCAAAACATCGAACACAGGGAGAACATCAATCAAAACATACTTGTTCTTTTTTTTCCTCCTCTCTGAGTTTCTCTTGTATAACAGAGTTTTTTTTTACTCAAAGCTCACGTCACATAAAACCAGCCTCTCTTCTTTCATATGCCCCTCACTCGCATCTCTAAGTTGTCTTACATGTCCATGACTAGGAAAATTAGAACGAAGGCACCCTAAAGCGCAACTCTTTGATGATAGAGAGAAATGCAAATAAGTATTTAAAAGCAACGCTACATGATCTTCCGTAGATTTTGTGTTGATTTGTTTTAATGACAGATGTTCTCGATATTTTTGCTTATTAATGCCAATGTTTTTGAATATGTACGTTGAATAGTGACTAGCAACACGTATTAAAATTCTCATATCCAAGCAGATTCTCAAATCTGACATCTAATATATGCACAATATTTAAGAGGGACATGAGGTCAAGGCCTCTATGGGTGACAAGTTCGTGAACTATGCTGAAGCTTTTAAGAAAACTAAAACAACACAAGCAAAAAAAAAAAAAAAAAAACTATTTTCGCAAATTCAAAATGCATGCAAAAAGAAATTACCAAATCCCATAATATTCGTCTGCCTATTCATTTTAATGGGAGATTTCCTCGAGCTTTCCAGTAATTAAAGCCCATGTTTTCGAACCTGTCTGGTCGGTTCTGACTTTTGAAAGCATATTTAATGTGTATTGGGAAGCGCAGAAGGTAGTGGGGATGAAGCCCTATGTAACAGATGTTACTACTATTTTTCTGTGTTTTTGTCCACGAGTGTATGTAAAACGTACGTAAAGAAAAGTAATACGAGAATGCTAATTTTTTTGGACATGAGCCCTTGAAATTCAAATAGTTTGCAAGTCTGGTTGTCAATTTGTATATCGCGGAACTCTCTGTGCTATTTGTAGGATACAGAACAACAGAAGCCCAATTTAGAGCCCACCACCCCGAGAACCCGCGATCCAAAAAATGCTTACTATTTTTTTTGTGTGTTTTTGTCCACTAGCGTATGTAAAACATATGTAAAGTAAACTATTTCGAGAATGCTAAATTTTTTGGACATGAGGCCCTTAAAATTCAAATAGTCCGATTGTCAATTTTTATATCGCGGAACTCTCTGATTGTCAATTTTCAGCCGGCCACCCCAAAAACTCACGATGCAAAAACTGGCTAAGTATGGGATGAGGGCTCTGTACATGCTTTGTATATCTACTTTATAAAATTACATATTTCCTATGTTTAATTTATGTTGTCCAGGAAATCTATAATTTGATAAATTTCAATCTCTTATGTCCAGGAGCCCTTCTTTTAAAGAAAACTAATTCAGGAATGCTAATGTATACACTGAACACGACCTGTCATAGTTTGATGCAACGTATCCACGAAGCTGCGTCCATAAAACTGGCCAACTATGCAATCGAACGGCGGTCGGTCGGAATGATTGCGGAACTCTCCGTGCTATTTGCAGGGCATGGAACAACATAAGCCCAATTTTCAGCGCGCCACCCCAAGAACCTGTGATCATTAACTTATGTTGTCCAGGAAGCCTATAATTTGATAAATTGCATTCTCTTATGTCCATGAGCCCTTATTTTAAAGAAAACTAATTTGGGAAAGCTAATGTATACACCGAACACAACCTGTCATAGTTTGATAGAACCTATCCGCAAAGCCGCTTCCATAAAACTGGCTAAGTATGCAACCGAATGGAGGTTGGTCATAATGACCACAGAAACGCGAGAAACTATAGAGTCAGAAACACAGTTTACCAGAGGAAAACAAAAGGAAGAGAACAATTATATCGCCCACACAGCAAAAGGTACTCTCATAACTATGAAACCATAGTAACACATAATCCATGGAAAAAGCATCGACAACTATGAAATATACTTTGAGGCCGACAAACTCTGCTTCAACGCATAAGAGATGCAATTTACATCGCTTGCAATTTTTTACTCTATTATTTTATCTTAGTAGAATTCTATGCAAACTCCACTGCAAAAAAATGTAACTAGAGATCCAACCGCGGATGCAGCATCCCAACATTGCAAACCCTGGGCAAACAAGAACAAGCAACAAATAAGAACCCAACTAAGAAGCACCAAAAGGCCCAAGTGCAGGCGCAGGACCGGAACCCTACAAAGTCGAATCAAGCAACAATAAACAACATACAACGAAGAAAGAAGCAAGCAGCAACCACTCCCCCAGGAACGATGTTGTTCCAATCGTGATTGCAGAAACCCAAACGTGAAAACTGCAACAACACGAATAGGCAAGCAAAAACAACAACAACATGCAAATAAGAAATCAGTGCCATGCAAAAAACAAGCATGGACCAGTGAACCAACAATGTCGCTGGAGCATATAAATTTTAAAAACGGAAGAAAATGTCTTGTAACAAGCCTGTTAAGTAACCATTCAACACTACCAACCCTGTTAGGTAAACATTTAAGTTTGTCAAAAATGCTCTATAAACATTTAAGAAAAAAATTCAACGTGGCATGTCTCTGACGTATCGCAAAAAAATTATTATATTTTTTGTAACAATAGTTCGAACACCAGAGAATGTATTGGAAGGCCAAACTTTGGATATGCCACCATATCAAACATTGCCATAAATTTACCTAGCATAAAATGCTAAACCAAACATTCGAATTAATGCTAGCATTAATCCACCTTTGACGAATGCATAACAAAATATATAATTCAAAAAGACCATATACGATCAAATACTTTGGATATGCCAACATATATAACATTAGGAATAGCAAAGCTGGCAATAAGACCTCCAATCCCTTGTCTAATCAGATCATGACAAATATGGTACTTTTTTTTATATAAAAATCGATGTTTTCAGTTCCGTGGTTCCAACAGTAGATAATATGGAAATATTTGTGGTCAAAGGACAGACTAATATGAAGTCAATGATTTATTGATCGCTATAGTCCCTCTATGGCTACAGTATGGACTAATGAGAGTTTTGTTCTCTAATGTAAACATATAAGTGAAATAGATTTTAAACGACAAAAAATAATGATTTGGTGCAACAGTTAGACAATGCCTTTTCTTTCAGATATGTGCTTACAGTTAAAAAAAGCCAATGGCAAATGTATCATATGAGATATTAAAGGCATTGTTTAACTATTCTACGTTTTGACTTTCTTCGGTGAAATCCTGTGACTTAAATCTGCGCGAAATCATAATTTTATGTTGTTTAAATTGCATTTTTTAATGCAGAAATGGATTCAGAATGTTAAAAAACCCCGTGACACTTGAATTATACAAAAATAACCACTTAGATCTGCAGATCCAATAATCACTTGCCAAATTTTGGACAAATATCACGGAAAATTATCTCCAGAAAAAAACCAAAACATCAAACGTTTAACCGACAACCATATTAAACAATGGCCCCACCAAAATCTCAAAATCCTTTGCCATCTTTGGCCACCATTACCACCAAAATCTTAAAATCCTTCGTCATCTTTCCCAAATTGAGATCACTTAATCCACCATAATTTTAGCCGTTCAACTACCAAACCTTCTTTCAAAATTATCAAAAATTTATGTCTTGTTCGTATTTGGGCAGGCAAGCAAATTAACTAACAAATAAACCTCGAGATATAGATAAACCTTGAATTTCTTGCATAATTCCTCCTTGTTCCATTTTTTTGTGGGTGACAATGAGCTACAGGATCTGTAATATGTGACGGTTCATGGGTATTTTTTTAATGTTATTTTTTTAATTTATAATTGGAATTTGATTTTCAATAAAAATTTAGGGATGGATTTAAAATAATTTTTTTATAGCAAAATTATTAATCATTTTTATTATATATAAATATTTTTTTTATTTTTAATTAAGAATATAATGAATTATATATACTAATTACAAAATCATATATTGATTTTTTCTTCCATATTAATTATGTTTTTATCAATTTTTAAATACTTTTAATTATATATATAAAGTAAGTCAACTATATTAATATATACAAATTGTACAACAGAAGAATAATCAGTTCATTGTGTTGAGATACCAGGATAGTCTTTCAAGATAATTTGCAAAACATCAAGAAAAGCATGATCCTAATGAACATTAGTAACCTAGGGATCTAGATTAGTTGGGTGATCAACTGCATCAGAAGAATCCCCTTTGCCCGGACCTGTAGCGGGTTGATGAAAGACACCTCTGTGACTGCGCGCTAACCAAGTCACAACCTCTAACATATATGCATTTTGGGTTTCTAGCATTTCCATGCGACTTTTAAGTTGGCGAAAATCCTCATCTTTTGGTAGCATGCCAAGTGCTATCATCGTTTTGGTATGCCAATATAACTTCAGGTGTGATAAAACTTGGAATTATTGGTTCTCGAGCAGCCCAGATTAGGGATCAACCCACCAACTTGATGCTTCACCTCTACATCTTTCTTAAACTCATGAACGAGACGAACTTCGACCTCCATTGCGGACATGTCAGCTTTATGCTCATAATGGTCTGCTTACAAAAATTTAAAAGAGAGAGAGAGAGAGATAGAGAGAGATAATGATCATAATGATCATAACTTATCTTTTTTTTCATAATGATCATGTCTGGGTATGGCTTACAAGTGGGGAAACTAGGACCACACCCACTTAGAGAAGAACCATAGTTTAGAAAAAGATAAGTCCTATAATCTTCAAATACTGAAAATGTAAAATCCTAAGCAATGCTAATGACATACTAGGAAATAACAAATAACCATTATAAAAAAGTAACAACCCTAAATTGAGTAGAAAACAAGACACGGTAGATTTAGTTTGGTAGGACTGCATGATTGAGTGACTATGTTGGTGATTTTTTAGCTTCTTCTGGTAGGGGGTCTTCTTGAATTAAGATTAAATTGGAAGGTGTGCCCTCTGAGCCTCGAGGAGCTACCATATTACCACTCTCGGTGTCATAGGGGTTGGAAACTATGATGTCAATGTCAATGATTACTATAAATACAACTTCAAATTTCATATCCATTAAATCCAACATATAGATGATGGCATGTTATTGAAAACCTCTTTCCAATAAATTTATGTCAATTTAAAGATCTTTGTATCAAGGATTCAATCCTTAAATGCATCCTCAATTTGCTCTTTGGATAGTCTCTTCTTTTGCAAAAGTGAATTTTCCATTTAAACCATTTCTTCATTAACCTTAGAAGAGAATTTAATATGAAAATATTTCTAAACTCTAATTCGAAATAAGAATTTTGTTCTCTAATGTAAACATATAAATGAAAAATCCAGTTCAATAAAAGTAACCCATCTTTAATCTATAATCCTTTCTCTTTATAATAAAATTAAAAAAAAAAAAAAAACCAATACATCTTTCATATATTCCCTAAAATATTTATTACAATACATTATACACACTTTATATTTATACATCTTAAAAATAAATTATAAAATAAATACATTTTCCCTATTTTACTCCAATTATTTTCCGTTCATCATTTTTATGAATAATAATAAATATCAAAACACAACCTCTATATTAATTTTTCTCAAAAAAGGAGTAATTTAGTAAAACGTTTAGACTAAGCCAAAGAAAATCTATATATACTCTGAATTTTATTGTTTACGTTCTAAGAAATTATTATTTTTCGGCTATATTTTCAAGGGACATTTCCCCGAAATCCCGCAAGAAATTGTTAGATCTGCAGATTTGAGTAATTATTTCTATATAATCCGAGTGCCCCAGGGATTTTTCAGCATGCCGAATAGTGATGCAAATTTATATCATCAGATTCTAGGGATATAAACCATTTAGTAGCATTTTCTTTCAGATATGTGCTTAAGGTGAACAAAAGTGAATGGTAAATGTATCATATGAGATATTAAAGGGGTTGTCTAACTATTCTAAGTTTTGACTTTTTTTTTCAGTTGAATCAGATGACTTAAATCTACACCAAATCATAATTTTTTGCTGTTTAAATTGCATTTTTAAATACAAAAATGAATTTAGCATGCTGAAAAATCCCTATGACATCAAAATTATACAGAAATAACCACTTAAATCTGCAGATCCAACAATCACTTGCCAAATCTTCAACAAATATCACCAAAAATTATCTAAAAAAAAAACCCAAAACATCAAACGTTTAACCTACCGCCGTATTAAACAATGACCCCACCAAAATCTCAAAATCCTTGGCCACCATTACCGCCAAAATCTCAAAATCCTTCGCCATCTTTGGCCACCAAATCCTTCGCCATCTTTGGCCACCATTACCGCCAAAATCTCAAAATCCTTCGCCATCTTTGGCCACCATTACCGCCAAAATCTTAAAATCCTTCGCCATCTTTCCCAAATTGAGATCGCTTAATCCACCATAATTTTAGCCGTTCAACTACCAAACCTTCTTTCAAAATTATCAAAAATTTATGTCCATATCTTTCCGTATCCGGGCAGGCACGGGCAAATTAACTAACAAATCAACCTCGAGATACAGGTAAACCTTGAATTTCTTGCATAATTCTTCCTTGTTCCATTTTTTGTGGGTGACAATGAGCTACAGGATCTGTAATATGTGACGGTTCATGGGTTTTTTTCTGTAAGAATCAGAATAGCAGGGATTAAAGCCTATATATCACAGTTCTACAGGGAGATAACATTGTGGGAAGTACTGTTATAGATTTGGGATTTTTGGGTGTGTTTTTTTTTTTTTTACCAATTGAGCATATATGGAATAAATGGCATTTTCAAGTCTGGACAGAGTGTGTTTTTTTTCTAATTATGAGATGGCTGTCTGAGAAATAATGGCATTGACAGATAGGGATTGCAGTTTACATTGCTGAGATTGACGTGTATCAGAGCAATCAATGGCTTCAGAGATGCATTGAGGCGGTGGACCAGTGAATGAAAATGGACGAGACACTGAAAAGAGATGGAAGGAATCAGCGTACTCTTGTTGCCATTAATGGCAAGATTGAAGCAACCATGAGAGATTGATATTTTTGATGCAGAGAAATATTTTAGCAGTACCCACCATGAGAAAAACTTTAGCAGTACCCACCAACGGTCTGTCATAGTATCTGTGTATGTATATGAAAATAGGGTTTTGTCTCTTCTAAATAATAGCAGGATAAATATGACTATGAATGAAAAGATTTAGAAGCACTTTAAAGCCTCTCCTCCTATGATCAAGTTCCAAAATCTTAACGTATTGACTAATAACTCCAACCTTGGAGAATAGGTTGGAGTTATGGATTCAGTGAGATCTAACAAATCCAACCAGAAACAATTTCTTTTTACACCAAGAGTGGGGTTGCAATAACCATATAGATTGAAGAGATGTTTCGACTTATTGAACAAGCACATGAAATAGAGTGTGTACCATGGTTGAATGTAATTGTTCGTTCTAAAAGAAGCAAAGAGATCATCAATCTATTGTCATGTGTTGACAGAGGTGTGGAAAAGGTCCAAGCTTCAACCAAAGCAACCATCACCTAATGAATAGTGCCCTAACTATGTTTTTTGGTTTTTGTATTGACTAATAACTCCAATCTTGGAGAATAGGTTGGAGTTATGGATTCAGTGAGATCTAACAAATCCAACCAGAAACAATTTCTTTTTACACCAAGAGTGGGGTTGTATTAACCATATAAATTGAAGAGATGTTTCGACTTCTTGAACAAGCACATGAAATAGAGTGTGTACCATGGTTGAATGTAATTGTTCGTTCTAAACGAAGCAAAGAGATCATCAATCTATTGTCATGTGTTGACACAGGTGTGGAAAAGGTCCAAGCTTCAACCAAAGCAACCATCACCTAATGAATAGTGCCCTAACTATGTTTTTTGGTTTTTAAAGATAGTTGAGCAACACATGTTTTTTCCTATATGATCATTAACATTATATTTTAACATTATATTTCTCATTTATTTAGAATGCCTCAGATGATGCTTTGTTTATGAACACATTTTTTATTAAAAAAACATATGGTGATTGTTCATATTTATGAACATAAAGTCTAGTTAATATTTTCAACAATTGGTTGGAGTGTTATAATATATTTCTAGTGTCCTAGTAAGGTGAATAAAGGTTTTCGCAAGGGGTTTAGTTAACGTTTTTAACAATTAGTTGGATAATTGTAATATATTTTTAGTGTCAAATAGAGGTGGATAAAGGTCTCCACAAGATGTGAATTTGCTATCTAATATTATGTGATAATTGGTTTTGTAAATTTCTTGTGTGGTATTTTGTACATGTAGAAGGATATGAAGATTTAACAGTGAGAAGTGGAATATACCAATGTGAATTCTCATTAGGAGGACTTTAGAAATTACAAGTTGGAAATATCATTTTCACATTGTCTAGTTGCATGTTTTGGTTGCATATCTAAAACATTGCAGATGGCTTGATTTTAGGGTTGCCTTTGTATTGTGTTTTCTAATGGTGGCTCTCACCACCTCTTCACTCCTCAACCCTTTGGTTTTACCCTTTGGTTTTACCCTACATAATAAGTTCACACCTACTAAAGAAGGAAGCTTGAATCATCACATATCAACATGTGATGTTATTCAATTAGAGAACCAAAGGGGAAGATTAATTATAAATACATATTCAATATCGTAATTTTTAGCTACGATGTACATTAACAAATGACATAACATAGTAAGTCTTAAAAATACATTATCTTGGCCTATAGTCTAAAGCGATTTTAACCTAAAGTAATTTGATTTTAGCCTAAAGTAATTTTATTTCATTGTTAGTGGTAAGTGTTGTAACCCATCCCATGCAGGAAGTGTTAATTTATTATAAATATAAAGGGACACAATGGAACCTTTACATGACATGCATTTTTTTAGAACTTTGATATGTTTTCAAATAGATTCAACCTTCTCAATATTTCTTTTAAATAAGGGTCTATCTTTTTTTAAATCGATGATCCAACATATGTATATTTTGGACTACAAAAAAATCAAGAAACCTATCACCAGTGTCCAAACTAACTTGCAATTATAACGTATCATCTACTCGGAGCATAAATAGAATAAATCAAATCAAATCAAAATTCCCATTAAAAATAAAACATATAGTTTAGAAACCCTGGGATGACAACACACTAAGATTCTTCTAATTGAATTGTTGTGCTTCAATTACTATGGAATAGTTTATAGTCCAAAGAAGCATATGTAGAAATTGGGCAAAGGAGTCAACAATTCAGTGTCTACAAATATTTTGAGCCATGTGAATAATATCAACGCATTGAATACGTCTAGCTTAATTCCAAGAGAAAATAATGACAAATGCAAAGAATGAAAGTCCATTTTATCAAGGGATGGGGTTATGATTAGGATCCTCAATGTCCACTATTCTTCACTCTTTGAGAGATTGGCTTAAGGCTTATATAGTCATTACCTTTTGAAATGATGAGTGTTGTAGGGATCGTGATAGAGATAGGGATAGAGAGAATGTGTATGTTTGCAATACTTACATCTAATATGGGCTTTGACTGTCTCACTTTTTGAGCGAAAGGAGGATTTGGATCAATAGGGGTTATTTCATTGAACGAGAAATAGCAATGTGTTTGAGGATATATTAGAGAATTTATAAGAAGGTTGATTCTTAGAAGAGGAAGAGGCGAGGAAAAGTAATTTTGAACGAGAGAGGAGAAGGAGAATAGTTGTAGGAGCAACACGTGTCCTGATCTCGGTGATTTGATTACCTTGAAACAATGGTTATCCCCTAATATACATGTATCTTGGGGGAATTTGTCCATAGCTTATTGGGGCAATGTTTACTTCCAATGGTTACGTATGGATTTTGCTCACCACCATGGGATCCAACCATGAAACTCCTACAATTGCGCAATTGAATGTCCAAAAATATTGAAATCTTATCGCCACCTACAATGAGATAAGGGGACAATGTTGTTTAACTCCAAGCTCTAAAAGGATTTTATTGGATGTGAGACGACGTTGGATGGATAATGACGGGGGGAGTAAAATCAATGTGTCTAAGTGGTGGTTTGTAAAAGGTGGAGGAAAAATGTGGCAAATAGAAATAGATGGAAGGATTTCATAGGGAGCAGACAAACAATGAAATCTTTGAGTAGTGTCAACCCCTAAAAAAGTGCCTTGGGCGTCAATAACTTAAATATGAATTGAATGTTTAATTTTGTTTTTAAAATTGTTAAAATAAATTGTGTGCCGTGTATAATTTTTTTTTTGTAATCTCAGAGTATATTCTATTAAAATACAGTGAAGTAAAATACAATCAAGAAAATAAAGAGATTGTCCCTGAGAGTGGACAAAGTTGGGCATGCCTTTAGTGGGAAACCAAGCATGGAATTCTGCCTGCCCTTAATGGGAAACCAAGCATACCCCAAAAATAAAACTAAGTTTTAGTGGTTTGTGTGTCTTTTACCGGAAACCAAAGAAGCTTGCAAATAGCCAAATAAACCCGAAAAAAACCTAAGAAGTGGTGCAGAGGCCTGAACATCAAGGATGGGGGCCTTCCATAGGATTTTCTTCTATGACTGGACAACCACCAAATTCACGGTCGTTGTCGCTGGACGAGCTGGAGCTATCCGTGGACAGGTGTTTTGATGTCGGGAACCTTTAGCGAGTTGTGCGTGACTAGGGTAGTCATCACGTTTTTCATACCTGGAGTCGTTGTTTTCGCCGAGTTGTGCATGCCTGGAGTCTTCAACGTGCTACTCATGCCTGGGTGTCACCTTAGCATTGATGTTAGGTGTCTTGAGAGGCGTCAAGGAGGTGGGCGGGGCCACAGAGGGAGGAGGACAAGTGTTGGGGGAGGCCGGAGCAGAGGAGGGGAGGCGGGGGAGTGGGGTGAGTCAGGTGAGCTAGAAGGGCTAGGAACAAAGACACCGGGGAGGATGAGGAGGGTGCGGGAGAGGATTTTTTTGACCACCCTATAGCTGCGTCGATGCCTGGAGGTGCGATGAGATGTCGGGAGGGAGCCAGAGATATCTTCTTCCTAGTCGTCAAGCAATTGTCGCAGGGAACCCAGAACAGAGAGATCAAAGCCATCCTAGTTGGTCAGGAAGGGCAGGTGAGGATTTGAGGAGGTGCGCCTGTTGTGGCCACTCCGTCCTAGGGTGGGGGTGGTGTGCCGATGAGGAGGCATGGGGGAGCAATTGGGAGGACAAAGCGCAGAGGAGAGTCGCCACCTAGCTCTGAGCACAAAGGGGCAATGTCTAAGGAGTGATGAGAGCTCGTATGCAAGGGAGGCGAGGTTAGAGTGAGGGGAGTGTACACAGACGACCAAAGGAAGAGCGCGAGGGAGGGGAGGGGTCACATCCGATGCCATTATGGTTGTCGAACTGTTGGAGCATGGGAGCTGAAAAAGAGTACAGAGAGCACATAAGTGAGGGGCAGGGTCCATGGGCATAGTGAATGAGCGTCACCTCGAGGGGGAGGGTAGTTAAGGAGCATGAGGGGGGGAGTGAGGTGGCACACGTCTAGTCATCACAACACGTGCCAAGAGAGTGGGTGTGGGCTTCCATGTGGTCACCCACATCCGAGGATGTGTCATGTATAAATATTAACAAGAAAATATTTAAATTTGTTAAAAATATATACATTCCAATTCTACAATGATCATGAAAAATAGACAGACTTTGTTTTTGGTTGGTAGATTCCATGATTTTTTTTGATGTGATGGTGCAACCTCTACTCATTCCAAGCTTTGCTCCGTGAATATTGGCCTCACTACCAACAACTAATGTCGTTTTGCAACCACATGGCGATAATGTGTCTGACCTCAATAATAAATGCTAAAACAAAGTAAACAAAAAGGAGTGAATTAATAAGGGGACAAACTCAACCTTTATGGTGACTTCATTTGTTTTCAGCAAGGTAGAGTACTTCCTTGATCCACTCTTTTATTTTGAAATTATGATGATCTAGGTCATTAAAATGGGCCAAAACCCTTATGGGAAAAGCTCCATGGTCAAATTTCTCATTAATCAAGTGGAACTATAACTTACAACAAAATTCTTATTGGGTTTGGGGAATGATTTCCATTAAAAAGGGGTAGAATTTATCCACTTATTAACTTACTCCAAACAAATAAGCTAAGGCTTGAATCTCACCAAGATAGATAGAGAAGTGTCCACTCTGACAAAATGAGAAAAATACCATGCTTTTTAAACTAGCCTTAAAACCCAATCTCTCTCTCTCTCCCCTTGAGACTTATTTGATCAATGATGGAATTTGTCACGCAAAATGCCCATCAAATATGGTCAATATTTATAATAGACCGTCAAGAAAAACAACCAATTTATCAAATACATGTGGTTACACTGTTAAAACCATCATTTTCTATGGGTGAATGTTTTTGAAATTCCAGCCTTGGTCCCCATGGATAACAATAGCTCAAAATTATCAACCAAGACCTTTGTCAAGTTGGTCACACATCCTTTTTGTTGAACAAAATATTATAATTCTTCACCTTGGCCCCTATCTCTAATAATAATAAATTCATCATTAAAGATAAAGTAACACCTAAAATTTAAGAAGTGAGTTTAACAAGTGGACAAACTCAATCTTTCTTGCTAGATTTTTTCATATCAGGTAAAGTTTGCTCAGATCCATTCAATTTTTGGAAAATCCAAGTATGCGGGTCTTCTTAAAATTGACCAAATTAGAAAACTTTGAGATAATTTCGTAATCAAAATTCCCATCAGTCAAGTGAAACTATGTCTTCCAACAAAATCCCTGTTGGATTTAGGAGATTTTTCACCTAAAAAGGAGTTTGTCCATTTATTAACTTACTCCAAATTTAAACTATACATACATTAAATTAATTCACGAACTCTCAAATGTATTTAAATATTATGAAAATAAATTGGAAACCAAATAGCACATGGGAACTACATGGCTACCTCTCACACCAATATCTCAAAATTTCATGTGATGTTCTTTCTAAACTGCAACTGCCATTTAAAGATTCAAAAATATAATCTTTCTATCTAAACTTAATAATAATAATAATCTAATTTAAAGTCACAACCTAGTCAGACACCAAATTGATGTATGAGACCCCCTTGCATGCAAATAGGCACATAAAATTTAAGTAGCAAGTTAGACTAAAGATATGACAACACTTGATTTTTCCCCTTTTTCAATTTTTTTGGGTAATGATGCACTACATGAATCTTATATATGTAAAGGTAAGAGTACATTTCACCTTTCAAAGAGTGACTTGGATTTCTACTGAAAGACTCGTGATCTATTTTAAGCCTCTAAGGTGACAACCACATAAAACATTGTTGGACATGGGAACCCCATAAGATTTATTGACTAAATCCAAAAGATTCACGATCAAGTTTGAGAAGCTTTGTACAAGGAATAGCATAAGCACGAAGCCAAACATGAGAAACACCACAAAGATCATCAATTTTGTGAAGGAGGAAAAGTGTAGGCTTATCTTTAGAAGGATTGTTTTAATGATAGACATAAATATCAAGTTGCTCAAATATAACTCATACACCATCATTGAACATACTGGAGAGAACATGTTCAATTTGTACCTACTAGTTTGCATGGGAATTCATCCAGTCTACAACATAGATCATCTGAAGCTCTACCATTGATGTTAGACAGTGAGGAGTAAAAAATTGTTGTGTAGATTGTTGAAGAGATTGTCACCAAATTCGGCATGGATCTAGAAGCAAACATTATTCTATAGTGCAAAGAGTAGGCAACTAGAATTGGAACCTAAAAATTGTATCAAAAGGATTAGTAGAAGCACAAAACCAAACATTATAAACACCACAAAGATCATCAATTTTTGGAGTAAAAGTGTAGGTTTATCTTTAGAAGGAGTGTTTTAATGACAAAGATAGAAATACCAAGTTGCTCAAATATAACTCATACACCATCATCAAACATATTGGAGAGAGCATGTTCAATTTGTACCCACCAGTTTGCACAGGTATTCATCTATTATACAATGTAGATCATATAAAGCTCTACAAGCCATTGATGTTAGATAATGAAAAGGAAGAATATGTTGTGCAGATTCCTGAAGAGCTTGTCACCAACGTTGGCATGGAGCTAGAAGCAAACATGATTCTATAGTGTAAAGTATAAGAAACCAGAAATAGGACCCAAAAACTTTATCAAGTTGTGTTGAAAGGTAAGTTGTCCTGAGCCAACAAATGGTATACTTTAAAGCATATTAAAGTAAATTTTTTCCAACTAGTATGATAGTTGTTATGAACCAATAACTCCCAACAATGGTGATTTGATCCTAGAAGGAGTTAAAGATCAAGTATGTTCATGACTTGAGGATATAAGATAAAGAGAAGCTCACTTAAAGAAATAACTAAGAATGGACATAGAGATTTGGTCATTATATCAAAAATGAAAAATCACATTGAATCATCAACAATGGAATATCAATTGTAATGTACAACTTCGATGCATATTAGAGTGGCAAAATCACCATGTTACATATGCACCAATATTTTTAATATTGCACATTTTATGCTAAGACCTAGTCACATAGTTATAAGTTCAACCACACTAACACATTGTTGCACTACATTGATATGTTAATCTTTGTTGTAGACACATAAGTCAAAATGATGTAGGTGTGCTAGTGCAGATGGACAACTCAACATATTATCATCTCTAGAAAACCAACAATCATGATGGATTTCCTCCCTATCTTTGTCTTGTCTTTTTATAGAATTTTGTAGAATTATGTAATTTAAAAATATGAACAAATGAGAAATTAATAGATGTGTATTCCCTTAGTAGATTATTTATCAAGTTAACAAGTGGACAAACTCAACCCATTTTCCACATAATTTTTTCTCCAGATATGATATGAAGTTATAGTTCCACGAGATTGATGGGAACTTTCATCATGTATCTTAGCCCTTCGAAGTTTAGACTCATTTTAAGATGACCCATTTCACTAGAATTTAAAAAAAAATGAGTGGATTAAAATAGAACTTTGCATTACTATAAAAATAAATAAACTCTTTGAAAAATTTGAGTTTATCCACATACTAACTCACTTTAATTGTTTATACACCACTCTACAATTCTGAAATAATTGATTAATAATATATTAAGCTATTGTAAAACTAGTCATATTGTTTGTATTTTGTTGTACATTATATTTTAATTAATAAAATTCAAAAAATCGTGTCAATGTATGCTTAATGCATGAGTTGATTATCTTCTTATTTATTTGATTAGTTGCACCTTGAATTAGTTGTGCTAATTTTGTTAGCACTTTTGTTTGAAGTAATTTATAATGTTTGAATTAAATATTATTTTATCTTTCAATTATGTCGAATTCACATACTCAGTGGATATATATTGTAGAAAATATTAACATTTTCCTAGCTAATGATGACTTAGATCTAGTAGACATCTTTTTGTACATTAAGTAGGTGTAATCTTTTACGGTCAACTTCATATATATATATATATATATATATATATATATATATATAAAGATGTAAATAGTAAAAGAGTCGAAAAAAATTTCACATTTTAAAATGGTTTAAAAGTTATTGTTTTACAGGTTTCATTTTCTCGACCGTTTTTGTTGGGTTTAGATTTTTAATCATCATCATGACAGTATTTGTTGGGTTTAGATTTTTAATCATCATTAAAATATACGATATATTTTAATATTTTTTTTCCAATTTTAGAAATTGGTTTTACATTGATGTAAGAGAAATGTTTTTATTTTTATTTTAATATTAATATTAATATAAATATAGTTAAGGGTTTTTCCCCGGATAGGGTGTTAGTGGACTCCCCGTGGCAAGGGGAGAAACCGGACACGCAGCCTCGCAGCACGGAGCCACGTGACCGGCCCGTGCTGCAGTACAGGGCAGCGAGGGAGGTTTAATGCAGGTTAAATGGACGTGATGGTAGGAGCAAGGAGCATTTACGCCACCCCCGTCCCTCCGCACTTTGTATTATGGATTGGCATGTAATCTTCAGCATTTCACCAGGCTTGCGCACTGAAGGGCTCCTCCCTTCACGTAGCAAGCGCAATCAGGTTTCTCATAGCGATTTCTCCATTGTTTACGCGCTCTTCTGGTCTGTCCGTGGTCGACTTGGCTCACCTGCATCCATGAGAGAGCGCATTAGAGGTAAGCCTAAGCGCGGCTCACCGTGGAAGCCCCGCAGACCCCCTGCCTCGCTCTCAGCCTCCCCGATGACGGGCTCTTCCTTACACCCCCAATCTTCGTCCACTACTGCCTCTCCTCCACCTGCACAGTCAGTTCGYCGTCGCTCTCCAATCACTCCGCCTCCAAAACCTTCTCAGCTTCTACACTCCATGGCCACCCTCCCGCGAGCGCTGCCTCCTTCCCAGCGCTGTCCTKAGGATCCCCATATGCAATTCGTCGCSACCATGTCCATCCCTRCATCCTCGAGCACTTGGCGAAGTGYACCATCAGCATTTKMGGAGTCCAAGCGTCTAATTMTCCACTCTSCGACCCAACCTGTTGGCGAGCACTTTCGAGAACGCTTGGGCATCTTGTATGACCTTGTTTTTGAGCTACGAAGGGAGGTGGCGGACTTCAAGTTTCGAATACAGGCCACCGAGGACAATGTGGCCTCCTTCTTGCATACCCTCTCGGCTATGCACTCAGAGCTCTCACCGGACCCCTCTGGCACTCCCATGGGGGAGGCACCGGATGTTGACATGGAAGGTGTGCTGCGCCAGGCAGCGACGAGGAAGCGACCAGCGGAACACAGCGACCCAGTGGAGAAAAAAGAGCGCGAGGTGACCAAGGAGCAATTCGGGAACGAGCAGCCGAGCAACACTGATGCAAAACCGTGGGCAGCAGAACTCCGTGACACATGGTTGAGCTTTTCGACAGGTGTTTAGTTTCTTTTGTTATGTTTCCCCCTTCTTAGACTATCAGAATAATTAGCTCATAGTTTGGACCTTATGGATTTTAGATGTATCAGCTACTATTTAAGACACATGACTGGGGGCTGACTGGACTGGTTTCCCCTCTGTTGGGGCAGTCCAGAATTTTCAGCCAGTTGTATACTGTTTTTTGGAGACATGCTATGCTTTAGCAGGCACCTTATATATAATATATTTGCCTTACTTACAAAAAAAAAAAATAGTTAAGGGTTTTGATATAATAATTTATGAATTGATTTTATTTTGATGTAAGAGAATAATTTTTTATTGTAATATTAATATAGTTAAGGATTTTGATATAATAATTTATGGATTGATAAAAAAAAATTCATTATTTATTAAAATACAGATTTTTTTAACTTTTTAATTCATTAAAATTATGGTGAGATTGGAATATTTTTTCTTAAAAGATTTGATTTAGGTTTTTTATCTCTAATATTATTATGTTTAATAATTTTGATGTGATATTTTGTAAAATTAATAAATCCATAAAATTTAGGGTATGTATAGATGTTTTTTGGGAAGTAGGTGCATATCATTAACACAAGCGAGTGGCAAATGTATTATACGAGATATAAAATAATGGCAAAAGGCGCCCGATTGACCCTTAAGATCTCAAAAATCCTTCGTCGTCTTTCCCCCACATTGCGACCACTTGATCCACCATCATTTTATCTGATTAGTCACCAAACCCTTTTATCCAAAATTTTCAGAACTTTTTTTTATCAAATTTTCAAAAAATTATGTTCAAATATGTTTGTATCCAGGCTTGCATAGACAATTTAACTAACAAATTGAACTCGAGATACAAATAAACCCTGAATTTCTTGTGTAATTCCCCATTATTCCTCTATCTATAATATGTGACAATGCATGGTGTGTTTTTTCTGTAAGAATCAAAATAGCAGGAATTGAAGCTTATATATCACACTTACGTATGGAGATAACATTGTGGGGAGTATTGCTATAGATTTGGGATTTTTGGGTGTGTTTTTCTTTTAACGAATTGAATAATAAATGACATTTTCAAGTCATGAACACATTGTTTTTTGTTCTCATTATGAGATCGATGTTTGAGGAATAATGACATTGACAGATAGGGGACAAGAATTGTAGTTTACATTGTTGAGATTGACGTGTATCAGAGCTATCAGAGCTATCGATGGTTTCAGATATGCATTGAGGTGGTCCTCTAAATGAAAATAAGATTGTAGGAAGGGGAGGAGTCTGAGCACTCTTGCTACCATTAATGGTGTGTTTGAAGCAATGGGCATTGGTGGTAGGATCCCACATGTTCAGAGTTGTGACAAGGAGGCTTCTCGCATAAAGGATGCAAATGGGGATGTCTAGCATAAGGGATTTTGTGGGAGATCTTCAATTAGAGAATTGAATGGAGTCAAATTTCATAGCGTTGATGGCCAATAGACAAATATTTATGCAAGGATTGAAACCCATTTGGAGATTAAATGATAACAAGGCCCATCACCCACAAGCTCCATCTTTTGGTAAGAGGGTAGTTGTGTTTGGAAGGCATGGGAGAGATGCAGAGACTGATGTTTTTGACGTAGAAAAATATTTTAGCAGTACCCACCATGAGAAATTAGCAGATTATATGGAGAAGCCTATTAAGAGTAACAATCCACACCTTGACTTCAAACAGGTAAGGGTGTTATGGCATGAAAAGGGAATGTAGAGGTTTTCCCTCTGATGTGTCTCATATTGAAGAAAATCCCAGTTATCCCATTTCAACAGCTTCTTCATTCGAATCCATGGAAGCCATGTCAAAGTCAAACAACCATTATGGATTGTTGTCCAATGTTGTTTCTACCTCCATTCTCAAAGGGGCGACATTGAATAAAAAAACAAGTGAACCCAAACCCCCAAATGAAGGATTGCTTGTAGATGCCCTTTCAATTCCAATCGATGACTCCTTGTTGGATGGGACTTGAAGGATTGCTTATCATTGAATTTTGTGCAAAGTAGCCCAATGAGATCAATTGTGGCATCCATTCAAACTTATTCCAAATAAGCGTAAATAATAAATATTATAGTCCTTGGATGAATGGAGATGCCAAGTATCAAAACTCTTCAAATAGGTCCCTTTACAAGCTCTTTTTTACATTATTACTTTCTTAGTGTCTCTACGGTGGTGTGTTTTGCTCTTGTCTATTACCTAATCTAGATTCATCTTAAACCCATATCTATTAAGTATCAAGAAGGATCAACCTTCTTAAGGTGTAATTTTTTTAACATTTAATTCCATGTCATGTATTAATTTCTTCATATTAAATGATAAAAAAAAATCGACATCTTAATAAATTTGATTCCTCTTGGCATTCTCATATCTACTTTACAATGTCTCCCCACATTGGGATGTGTGAGAAAAGAACACAAGTATGCCAAGGAATTCAAGGCCAAAACCTCCTACAGGAGAAGAGGTGATCTATTGATCTCCATTTGATTGAAAATACATGAGAGAGTCCTCAATTTATAGGATTGAGGACGCCCAACAAACACATAAGATTAGTTGGGAAGTTGAAAGAATCTATGTGAGCTTAACTCACATAAGTTTTCATGTGTTTAAAAAGTAGATACAATCTAAACAAACACACTAACACCCCCCCATAAGTGAAATGTAGGGATGAACAAAGAAGAACAAAGATGGGTCCCATCAACAAGGCCTGATAAGGTACCCATGTACAAACTCTCATAACCGGAAAAAAGGAGAGAATACATCATAAAGAAGTGAAGGCAGAAGGTCTAAAGATGACCCCCCAAAGACAACTTTCTTCACCCCAAGCATCGATCGTAACTGAAGAAAATGAGGGGATACCAAAGGTTTAGTGAAGATGTCAGCAACCTGCTCTTCAGTAGGCAAGTACTCCAAGTGAAGA
Organism: Picea mariana; assembly: GCA_032191745.1. Classification (NCBI taxonomy): domain Eukaryota; kingdom Viridiplantae; phylum Streptophyta; class Pinopsida; order Pinales; family Pinaceae; genus Picea; species Picea mariana. The sequence continues at coordinate 169,019 of JASDQU010010407.1, read as the reverse complement.
ACACCATCTTGGATGAGCTACCAAATGAAGTGCATGTGAATATCAATGTGACTTTTCCTTTGATAGTCATTGAGTTGCGAGAGATGTGAATGACACTTTGACTATCACACCAAAGAGTAGTGGGATGATCATGTGAAATACCAAACTTTGTCAATAGTTGTCGAAGCCAAATGACTTATTGACTAGCAAAAACAACAACACGATACTCAACCTCTTCATATGATAATGCAATTTTTTATTTCTTTTTACAATACCAAGCAATTGGAGGAGAACCAAGGCGATAAACAAATCCTGAAGTGGAATTTTGATCATCAACTAAACCATCCCAATTAGAATTAGTGAAACCCTCAAGCTAAGAAGCACTCGAGGTGTACTGAAGGCCAAAATTGGTAGAGCCCTGAATATACTTGAGAATGTGCTTAGTTGCCTTCCAATCACTCTCGTGAGGATCCTAAGAGAATCGAGATACATGCCTAACTGAAAAAGAGATGTCAGGACGTGTATGAATCAAATACAGTAGACTCCCAACCAATTGTCGATACAACGACAGATTGACTCACGGTGAAGAGAATTTGGTAGAAAGAGTGACACATGACTGGAATGGAGTAGGTGTCGACTTATAATCAACCACGCTAAAGCATTGAAGTAAGTCAAGGGCATACTTCTACTGAAAAATAAAGATTTCTTATGAAGACTGAAGAACCTATAGAACAAGAAAATAGTGCAGAAGACCAAGATCTGTCATATCAAATTGTTCCATCAATGCTTGTTGAAGATTCTAAATCAAGGATGAATAACTCCCTATGATAATTAAGTCATCCACATACAAAACTAGAATCAAGAGATCAATGCCCTGTATTCTACTGTAAATAGTAGGATCGAAATGACAACGTTGGAACCATGAAGTGATAATAAGACTGTACATCTTCTCATACGAAGCTCGGGGAGCTTGTTTGAGACCATACAATGGACTTCGAAGCCTGCATACAAGAGAAGAGTCCTACGCAAAACCAAGAGGTTGCTCCATGTATATTTCCTCTTGTAAATCCCTATGCAAAAAGACACTCTTCGCATCCATCTTGTAAGTTGACTGGAAGATGAAAGTCAAATACAACAATAAATATTTTTAATAACATATAATATTCTTTTATTCGATGATATATTTGGTATACAAAATGAATTACATATGCACGTAATTGGGTAAAGTCACGTCTCTTTATGAAGAAGAGCGTGACTTTACGTTTTAATTAGTTTAAATGTAATATATATATTACAAGTCATCCCTCCTTGAAAACCTGCATCCTCGAAGCATGGGCAGGGACGAATGTTTAGATATAAACACCTCATCTTTCCAAGTAGATTCATCTTCAACTAGGTTTTTCCATTTGATCAGACACTCATTAATTCTTCTAGAATGTAGGAATTTGGTTTGTACTTCGAGGATGCCTTCAAGAATTAAAATTAACCTTCCTTCTTCATCTAAAAGAGGCAACTATGTTTTTATATGGACGACAGGACATAGTTTTTTCTTCAAACAAGAAACATGAAAAACGTCATGCAAATTCCCTTTATTTGGAATATCAATGGCGTAAGAAACTTGTCCAACTCTCTTTTGAATTTGATAGGGTCCATAAAACTTAGGAGCCGGTTTTTGTTTCTTGTAATTTTTAAGAGAAATCTGCTTGTAAGGTTGCAGTCGAACAAATACCTAATCACATGTTGCAAATTCTTTGTCGGTTCTTCTTTTGTCATCTTGTTGTTTCATTCGGTTCCTTGCTTGCTCGAGGTGAGCTTTAAGAGTGTGTAGAACTTCATCCGACGTGGCTAGATAGTCTTTCATGGCATGAACCATAGAATTGATAACATACTCCTTAATAGAGGGAGGCGAATAACCATGCAATGCTTCAAACGAGGACATTTTTGTTGAGGTATGATATGTACTATTGTACCTCCATTCTGTGAGATGTAGCCAATTGATCCATTGTGTTTGACAATCATTCAAAAAATTCCTTAGATACCCTTTGAGGCCTTTATTAATCACTTCAGTATGGCCATCTATTTGGGGATGGTATGAAGTACTCACGGTTAAGGATGTCCCCACCTGATGAAATAGTTCCTTCCAAAAATTGCTAGTAAACTTGGGATCCCTATCGCTAATGATAACTTTGGGAAATCCATGAAGTTTAAAAATATTTTGAACATAGCTATTAGCGACTTGGCTAGCCTTGGCCTTTGAAGAGATCCTGACAAAGTGGGCATATTTGGTTAATCGATCGACGATTACAAATACAGTGTCTTTTTCTTTAGAGGTAGGAAGACCAGTAATAAAGTCCATAGATATATCAGACCATTTTTGGGCTGGGATATGAAGGGGTTGCATATGTTGGATTACTGAGAGGGGGGGTGAATCAATAATAGAGAAATTTAATCCTTTTTAACCATATAATACAAGTGTTATATCAATGTAGCATTATCATCCAATAACTGCAGAGTATATGAGAAATGAACAAATGAACAATCATACACATACACATACACAGTACACCAATGTTTTACGTGGAAACCCAAAGCGGGAGAAAACCGCATAATGCTTTTTCTTATATGTCTTGAAGAATTACATTCATTGGAAGCACCAACTTCCTTTGTTTTCTAACTGCAACTGGAAAGAGGCTCGAACCCCCTTGTTTCTCAGGTTACAACCTGAGGGAAGCTCCAACTCCCCTATTCTCTGGCTACAACTAGAAGGAGGCTACAACCCCCTATGTTCTCCGGCTACAACCAAAAGGTGGCTACAACCAAGTGTCTTTGCCCCATCCAACCCCCCTAAAGTAGAAGTAGAATGATGGAACCACTGTCACACTATCACTGTGAGATATATCGTTGTAAACCTATACCAATAAACCTGAACCATGCATCAACCTGTACCTCAACCTATAATCAACATGTACCATAAACAAGTGCATCAACCATGCACCAACTTGTACCAAACAACATGTAATCAACCTATACCATAAACAAGTGCATCCAACCATGTGTCAAGTATGTACCAATCATGTGTCAACTACTCAACAACTATGACTCATCAATATGTACCAACATCATCAACTATACACCTTATGTATGTGCCAACTCATCAACTACTTGTCTCAACCATGTACCCAACATGTACCTTAACCAAGAGCCCTCATCAATTTAATCATACAAATATGATTTGTAACTCTGTAATAGACCTGGTGTATATGATCACATACCTTCAAACCTTCCTTAACTTTCACAACAAGAGACTAGCATTTTCATCAAACTTTTCTTTAGTCAACAACCCTAACTTGAAATAATCATAACCATGTACCTGTAATGAATAAAAATATGAAAATAGTACACAATGTTCTTCATTTTGTTTTATGCAATTCCTCCAAGTGTCACTACTTGGAACCTCTCAGAAAAAGGAGTTATAGCAAAAATGGCATACCTTTTTGAATTCTGGATTATTCTAGAGAGCGACATTATAGAGCGTGCCCCACACAGAATGTTTGTTGAATGGATCTGAAAATGTTGCACAAAATACTACAGACTGTACTCTAACCAACACATTTGGTCTTACTGAATTTGTATATGTTATGAAGAATTTATGATGTTTTTATCCGAAACACATGTTTTAGACTAGTTTTAGGACTAGCCACAAACCCTATTTTCCACGGAGTGTAACCCCAAAAATACAACGACCCACAAGCTGAAATGTTTACCAAAGATACTTGGATATGTTTACTCAATGGCCTATCAATTTCATGGTCTGAATCATTCTAGAAAAAAATTTATTGCGAAAATGGTGAGATGACCTGTAAATAACATACCTTAGAAAACATCATCAAAAGAATTTATCCTCCCTTGAATTCCGGCCTTCTTTTCTTCACCTTCCCTCTGAAATTCGGCTTAGATATCCTTTGGTTACCTCAGTCACCTATAAATATTCAATATGCTCAAGTGTGATATAAAATGAGAGAGCCTTACCTCTTATTTATACTCTCCAAGTAGTTTCCTTAGAAACATCTTCTAGGTCACTTTGCCCACTTTCCTTATTTTAGGGTTAACCCACTTCTAATTTCTCGATTAAATTTTTAATTTAAATAATTTGTTTTGTATTCACTTTGAATTATAGTACACTCATCACTTCACTTTATTATTTACCTTCTAAAATCTCTTAAACCACTTTGACTACTTTGACCTTTTGGGGATTTTAGATGACATATGAGGGTCCTCCAACTTCGTAAGGCCATAATTCTCAAACAGTGAGGAGTTATGTGATGTTCCACATACCAACAGAAATGGAATGATATGTACTATTCATATAGAATAGTCTTACCTGAAAATATATAAAAACTCATACCATTATCCATCAAACAAACTTAGGTCCATTACCCAAACCTAGGTTCTCCAACTTTTCATGGCCATAACTCTCTAACTATGAGGATTTATGTGACGTTCCACATACCACCAGAAACAAAATGACATGTACTATCCATATAGAATAGTATTACCTTCAAATATATTAAAACTCATACCATTATACATGAAACAACCTTGGTTCCATTACCCAAACCTTTGTGCTACCGAAATTCACTACCGGACTTCCTTCAAGGGTTGACATCAATAACAACCAACCTTAATCAACAATCTCCCCCTTTGGCATTGATGGAAACACTCTGATGCAATACCGAAATCATGTCATGCAATACTAAATTCATATCACTCATGCTCCTCCTGGAACCATGCCTCTATCTTATGCATCTCTGTGACTATTGACCCCCCTGGAGTCATGTCTTTGTCCTCTACATCTGATAAATCTCTCCCCCTTTGTCATCAATGTAAAATGTATCTTTCCATCCGGGGTTGATCCCCCTAATTGAACTTTCTGATCTCCCAACCTGAACTTTCCTCTTTATGGTGCTTCCTCGTGTACATCTAAGACATATAAGATAAGCATTCATTTTGGAGTAGAAATAACTTTGAGTCTCTAGCGAAGATACTCAAAGGCGTCCCATGGAAGCGGTTTTGTAAAGATGTCTGCCACTTGTTATTTTGTGCCCACATACTCAACTCTGATGTTATTTTATGCAACATGTTCTCATAGAAAATGATACTTGATTGGAATGTGCTTCATCTTGGATTGCATCATCAGGTTCATTGAGATACTAATGGCGCTTGTATTATCACAATAGATTGGAATGAGCTCATCATACTCAACCTGTATATCTGTCAGAGTTTGTTTCATCCATAGAACCTGTGTACAACATGTTGTTGCTGCAATATACTCTGCCTCAGCTGTAGATAGAGATATTGATTATTGTTTCTTGTTTATCCATGATACTAAACACTCACCCAAGTAGAATGTTGCTCCACTAGTGCTTCGTTGGTCATCAATACAACCTGCCCAATCTGGATCTATGTAGGCAATAAGTGATAGATCCTTTCCTTTTGGATACCATAATCCAAACTCTTGTGTTCCTTTGAGATATCTGAAAATCCTCTTCACTGCTAATACATGTGATTCCTTTGGTGGTGCTTGAAATTGTTCCACCTGTCCAACTGCCTACATTACATCTGGTCTGGATGTTGTCACATATAGTAGGCTACCAATCATTGACATGTATTGCCTTTGATATGTAGACTTTGAATCATCATCTTTGCTTAACTTGCAACTGGTTTGCATGGGGGTGATAACTAGTTTGAAATATTCCATTCCGAACCTCTTTAGCATTTCTCTGATATACTTGGTTTGAGAAATAAAAATTCATTGGTTTCTTTGACGTATCTGAAGTCCCAGAAAGAAGGATAGTTCTTCAAGAAATGACATTTCAAATTCATTCTGCATATCGTTTGTAAATTGCTGGCTTAACCTGTCATCACCACTACCAAAAATAATATCATCAACATAAACTTCAATTAATAAAATACTATCTTGACTTACCTTGATGTAGAGGTTGTTGTCTGCACTTCTTTTATTGAACCCTGCATGTTGTAGATATTTATCCAGTTTAGAGTACCATGCTCTAGGAGCCTGTTTTAGACCACACAATGCCTTATTTAATTTACACACATAATCTGCGTTCTCTGACAACTGAAATCCTTCTGGTTGTTCAATGTAGACTTCTTCTTCAAGTTCCCCATTCAGAAAAGATGATTTTACGTCCATCTAATACACTTTAATATTTTTGGAGCATGCATAAGCTAAAAGCAATCGGATTGTTTCCATTCTGGAAACTGTGGCAAATGTCTCTTCAAATTTGATTCCTTCAACCTGTGCATATCCTTTACATACCAATATATCTTTGTTCCTTGTAACCTGTCCATCTTCATTCAATTTATTCCTGTATACCCACTTTGTGTCGATCACATTCTTATCCTTTGGTCTTGGAACTAATTCCCAGGTGTCATTTTTCTCTATTTGATCCAATTCTTCATCCATGGCCTTGTTCCAAAATTCATCCTTGCTGGCGTCTTCAAAATAGGTTGGTTTAATTGTAGATGTGAGTGCTAGGTGTGTTTGTTCTGGTGAACAGATTCTTCTTCTAGTCTCAACTCATGTGTCTTTGTTTCCGATAATCTGATCTAAAGGATGATTCTTCTGTACTTGTCTGCTAGGTTTTTTTGGAGTTACTTGCTGAACTTGCTCTTCTGTTTCTGTCGGATCCTCTTCGTCTTCCCCTTCTTTTTCATCTTTTGTTTCTTCTTCGTAAAGTTGTTCCATTGATTCATTTTCTTCTTCCTTTAATTATTGTCTACCTGTTTCATCAATTGTTACGTTGATGCTTTCCACCACTTTGTTCAATCTCGGGTATAACACTTGTATGCTTTTATTGTACTTGAGTAACCAACAAGTACTCCTTTGTCCACACGAGAATCAAAATTTTTCATTCTGCCATCTTCTCTTTTGATGTAGCATTTGCTTCCAAAAACTCTGAAGTGCTTCACATTTGTTGGTCTTCATTTCCATAGCTCGTAGGGAGTTTTGTTAGTGTTGTTTCTTAGCATTATTCTGTTTTGAATGTAAATTGTTGTATGCATTGTCTGTGTCCAAAAAATATCTGTCAATTTGGAATCCATTAGCATTGTTCGATCAATTTCTTGTATTGTCATGTTCTTTCTTTCAACAACTCCATTATGTTGAGGTGTCCTAGCAATGAAGAATTTTCTTTTTATTCCATGATTGTTGAAGTAGTCCATAAATTCCTTTGAAGTGAACTCTCCTACATTATCAGATATCAAGCATTTGATTTTTGAATCCATTTCATTTTCAACCATTTCCTTGTAGTTATTGAAGATTTCAAAAGCTTTTGACTTATTCTTGTGAAAGCAAACTGCGGTCATTCTTGTATAATCATCAAATAATAACATAAATTATTTCTCACCTTTTAAGCCTTTTGTTGTAGTTGGTCCAACTAGATCAGTATGCACAATTTCCAGTGTTCTTGTCATTGAATATTCCTTTGATTTGAACCTGGTCTTTGTTTGCTTTCCTTGTTGACAATGCTTGCATAAAGTGTTGGTTGGTTTTGTGATCTGGGGCATTTCTCTGACTGCTTCTCTTTTGTTGACTTTGACAAGGTTATCAAAATGTATGTGACCCATTCTTTTGTGCCATAGCAAACTTTCATCTTCCTTTCCTAGACAACACTTTTCATTTCCAATTTCACTTAACACATATATGTTGCTTGAAGTTCTCGTAGTTGCAGCAATCAATTTTCCTGAACCTTCATTTCTTATCTCTTACTTTTGTGAATCGAAAGTAACTTTATGACCTTGGTCACACATTTGACTCACACTTAGAAGATTATGTTTCATATCTTCTACTAGTAGAACATGTTTTGCCTTTGTATTCTTGTTCCCAATTTTGACTGTGCATTTTCCAATGATTTTGGTTGAATCATCATTTCCAAAGGAGATTGATCCATCTCTTTCCTTTCGTAATGTAAGAAACTTGTCTCTATCACTTGTCATGTGTTTTTAATACCCACTTTCAACATACCAACCATGTTTCTTCTGCTTAGCTTGTAGAGCGAGTGTGCATTCTTCATTGCTATATTGATCTTGCTTTCTTATCCATGTCCTTTTCTAAGGTTCATGTCTGTGACTGTTGTTATTCTGTTCTGGTTCTCTAGGAGGGACTGTCATTCTGAAATCTTTGGCCATGTGTCCAAAATTGTTACATTTGTAACATTCCCCTTCAGTGCTCAAAGATTCAAACCTGTTGTAACTACTTCTTTGTGTTTCACCAGGCCTTCTTGGATAACCCCATTTGTGTAGGACTTTCAAAGTTGTTTTTGTTCTTGTTGTTAGCTCTGCAATTCACAGCTTTATGTCCAAAATTATTACATGCATAACATAAACCAAAAAAGATAGTTTGATACCTGGGAGTTGAAGATCTTCTAAAAGGAGGTACTCTTATGAATTCTTCTTCTTGCTGAGGCCTATTTGTCGGTTGTTGATTCTGAAATCTGAATCTTCTCGGTGGAAGACTTTCCATGCAATCTTTCTTGTATATCTTCCTATCCCCCTTGATTGTTTCTGCAAATCTTTTTGGATATGTTTCTTGCTCTGTTGTTTTCGAGCTTGATCTTTTTTCTGTCTGATTGTATCCAAGTCAGGACTTGTCATGATGAGATTTTTTACTGTTGATAATGTCATCCAAAACTTTTGATCTGTTCTGCATATTTTTCTTTTGAATATCCTTTCTTAATGTGACAAACTCTGCTTCCAAATTTCCAATGATCTTGTCTTTTTCTTCTAGTTGTTCTTTGAGTGCTTCTTCAATTCTTTTATCTTCTTCTATTTGAACCTTCAAATTTGTGATCATTTGTTCTATTTCTTGAGCGTCTTCTTTCTTGTCTAGTTCTGTGTGTAGTTTCTTGTTTTTCTTCTTTTCTCTTCTGATAACTTCTATGGCATACATCAATTCCTCTCGTTAGTCAACTTCTACCTCTTCAATTTCTTCTTCGATTTCTTCATATTCTTCTTTGGCTTCTTCATATTCTTCTTCAGAGTCTTATTTATCAGAGTCTTCTACTGCCATGAATAGAACTCTTTATGTCTCATTGTCACCGACTTCATCTTCATCTGATGATGAGATGTCTTCTTTGGTGTATAAACTTTTATTGAAAACTTTCTTTGTGGTTATTTTGTCTTTATATGTTTGTTTGTCTTTTGAGTAACATTCATCATTTCTCTTTTTCTTATAAGGACATTTGTTAGCAAAATCACCAATACCATCACAATTAAAACAAATTAAATGAAGTTTATCTCTATCCCTACCGTCGGTTCCCTTATTCATTATTTTGACAAAGTTGGCCACTTCTTCATCATCTTCCGAGATGTCACTGTTACTGCTATGTTCTTCTTTTTTCCTTCCCTTTTTCTTTGACTTTTTGGATGCTTCTTTTATATCTGGATTTTCCTGTTCAGTTCTCATTTCATATGCTATGAATATTCCATGTAATTTGTCCATGCTTATTGAGTTTAGATCTGATCTTTCTTCTAGTGCTTATATCTTAGGGTCAAATCTCATAGGAAGAGATCCTAGTACTTTTTGAACAATTACAGATTCTTTGATTTCTTCTCCCAATCCTATGATTTCATTTACTATTTCATCAACTCGTAAAAAATAAGATGCAATATTCTCATCTTCCTTCATCTTAAGTTGTTCGAACTGACCTCTGTAAGTTTGAAGCTTTGTTGCTTTGACTTTTGAATCTCCTTCATAAATATTTTGAAGTTTGTCCCAAATCTCTTTAGCGGATTTACAATGTGAAACTTTGGTGAATATTGTTTCACTAAGACCATTCAGAAGTGCATTTTTGGCTTTGGAATTATTCTGACCGAGTTTCACTGCTTTGTCATTTGTTGGCGGAACTGTTGGTGATATGTATCCATCTACAATTGATTGTCAAATTTCAAATCCTTGTGCCTATATATATGTTTTCATCCTTATGATCCAAAATGCATACTTCTGTCCATTGAACTGTGGTATTCCATTTTTATACAAGTTGTTTCTCTCCATGATCTACCTTTCAGTGGTTAAACTGATTTCTGAAGGAACCGACTCTGCTACTAATTGTTGGATTACTGAGAGGGGGGGTGAATCAGTAATAGAGCAATTTAATCATTTTTAACCATATAATCCAAGTGTTATATCAATGTAGCATTATCATCCAATAACTGCAGAGTAAATAAGAAATGAACAAATGAACAATCATACACATACACAGTACACCAGTGTTTTATGTGAAAACTCAAAGCGGGAGAAAACCACAGAATGTTTTTTCTTATATGTCTTGAAGAATTACATTCATTGGAAGCACCAAATTTCTTTGTTTTCCAATTTCAACTGGAAGGAGGCTTCAACCCCCTTTTTTCTCAGGCTACAACCTGAGGGAAGCTCCAACTCCCCTATTCTCTCGCTATAGCTAGAAGGAGGCTACAACCCCCTATGTTCTCTGGCTGCAACCGGAAGGTGGCTACAACCATTTGTCCTTTCCCTGTCCAACCACCCTGAAGTAGAAGTAGAATGATGGAACCATTGTCACACTATCACTGTGAGATAAACCGCGGTAAACCTATACCAATAAACCTGAACCATGCATCAACATGTACCTCAACCTGTAATCAACATGCACCATAAAAAAGTGCATCAACCATGCACCAACCTGTACCAAATAACCTGTAATCAACCCGTACCATAAAAAAGTGCATCCAACCATGTACCAAGTATGTACCAATCATGTGTCAACTACTCATCAACTATGACTCATCAATATGTACCAACATCATCAACTATACACCTCATGTATGTGCCAACTCATCAACTACTTGTCTCAACCATGTACCCAACATGTACCTTAACCAAGAGTCCTCATCAATTTCATCATCAAAATATGATTTGTAACTCTGTAATAGACTTGGTGTATATGATCACATACCTGCAAACATTCCTTAACTTTCACAACAAGAGACTAGCATTTTCATCAAAATTTTCTTTAGTCTCACATGACTAATTTGAGATTAGTCAACAACCCTAACTTGAAATAATCATAACCATGTACCTATAATGAATAAAGATCTGAAAATAGTACATAATGTTCTTCAGTTTGTTTTATGCAATTCCTCCAGGTGTCACTACTTGGAACCTCTCAAAAAAGGATTTATAGCAAAAATGACATACCTTGCTAAATTCTTGCTTATTCTAGAGAGCGACCTTGTAGAGCGTGCCCCGCACTGAATATTTGTTGAATGGATCGAAAAATGTTACATAGAATACTACAGACTGTACTCTAACCAACACATTTTGTCTTATTAAATTTGGATCTATTATGAATAAGTTATGACGTGTTT